>BQNB010025174.1:5293-20806 GCA_026074375.1 Tanacetum coccineum
TAAGTCTTTCAATTAAATCCAATGTATCATTTTAAACGACTTTTTGTGTCGTTCTTATATATCTTGTGCTATTGATCTTGAAGTAACACGCCCCGGACTCTTATTCCGCTGCGACCCAATTTGGGGGTGTTACATAGTTTGTAGTGTTAAGTAGTTTTAGATTTAAGAGATTTTAAGCATTTTAGAGTTCAAATTTGGTTAGTGTACACTTAGATACATTTAGTGAGTTGGTTTATGAGTTTTTAACTAAGAGTTTTGGCCTGCACTTTAGAATTTACCAACTATATCAGCATAAGCAGTACTTACTCAGTAAGTACTGCTGAGTTTCACCACTTTTCTAGTTAGTTTATAGCTCTTGAAATTAGGAGATAGAACTTAGGATTAAGCACCTTAATAGTACTTTATTAGATTAATATAGATAAACTTTTAAATTCCATTTTTAAGCTTTCAGTCTAGCTTAAATATTCCTGCAAAAGTAGTTTTAGCAACAACTTAGATTTTTAGCTTATCTCTTTTGATTTCTATTCTCTAGTTGTTATTTCAAAAATCCTTTTATCTAGGTGTACTCAATAATCATAGGATAGCTTATTTCCAAAATTTCAGTTTCTAGGAATTAGTAATAAGCTAATTAGCTTATTAGGATTTACTTAAAATCAGTGAATAAGCTGAACCTTAGCTTTTTAAGATCAAATTTCTTGCTAGTCTAGATTACTTGTAGCTTATAACTTTTTAGAAATACCTAGTACACATCACAAGCTTCATTTAGCTTCTTTTGGTTTAAATTTTCATTGAATAATAAGCTAGATATAAGCCAAAGTTTAGAAAAGTAGAATTTTCAAAGAAAAGCCTTAGTTTCTGTAGAACAGATTAAAAAGCTGATTTTCTAGCTTATCTAGTGGATAAAAGTTCAATGTGCTTTTATTAAAGTTGTAGTGTATAAGCTCAAGTTTAACTTTGTAGTTTTAAGTTTTTGCTTATTTTCACTTTTTAGATAAGCCAAAAATAAGCCAAATCGTAGGGTCTGTTTAGTACTTTTTCAATAGTTAAGGGTTTCCTGTTATCACTATAGTGTAAATTCCTTTTAGTTACCCCGCCTACCCTTTACTTTCATTCTTTGCATTTTCTACCCTGTCTTTTAGAATAATAAAATAGTTTTAATATTTTCAATATTAGTTTTAATAAAATTAGGGTTTATACTTTAATTAGTAAAATTAGGGTTCAATTGCTTTATAAAAATTGGGCATTTTTGTATCATTTTATTTCTGCACCTTTTTAGTAGATAAAAATCATTTTTCTTTATTTTTCCAATTAAATTTGTATTTTCTAGAAATTAAAATAGGTTTTAGGTAATTTCTTTTTCTTAAGAAATTCATAGAAAATAGAAAAATAGTTGAAAAAATCTAATTTTTTTTGTAATAATTTTCTTTTTCATTCTAGTATTTTTGAAAAATAAAAATAGAATTTTAGTGTTAATTTTTAATCTTGTTTACATTTAGCTTATTTCTTTTTAGAAATCCTTAGTGCACATCACAAGTTTCATGTAGTTTCTTTTGGATCTTATTTTCATTAAGTAATAAGCTAGATATAAGCAAAAGATTAGGAAAGTTAGAATTTTAAAGAAGTGCTTTAGATTTTAAATTTCAGTTTTAGCTCACGTTTTTAATTTTCGTGTATTAAAATTTCGTGCTAGTTAATTGTTTTTAATTCTTTAATTGTTCTTAGTTTAATTGTGCTATTATATTCGTAGTGTAATTCAAAGTTCAAAAATCTTTTATCCATTCTTGACTCGAATCCGAATTATTCCCGAATCTTAATTCACGACTTCGTTGGGATACGACCCGAGAAGAAAATACTTACCGGTTAAAAATATACGTATTGTGTTTTCTTAAGTGAGATTTTATCCTCTTATTTTCTCTTGTTTGAGAAGTAATTTGGAAAGAATTGTCACGGGATTTATACTATACATATATAAATTTGATTAGTGCTTACACACGCTGACCAAATTTTGGCGTCGTTGCCGGGGAAGACGTGAACGATTTTTGAGGATATTCGTTGAAGTAAAGTTTTGAAGACCCTTCCTTTTTGGAAGTTACTTTAGAATAAAATGATTAGATCATTCACTCTTATGAAAAGAAATACTAGTACAAAACACAATAGATTCGAAATAAATAAACAAAAAGTATTGCAATATTAATTGTAAATGCATAATAGTTTTCAATAGCCAAGTTAATAATGATAAAAAATTTATTTTTTTTTAAACATAAATGAGGGTTAGTTTGGATCTTTTAGATACATATAATGGATACACTCAGTAGGAGTTTATGGGCGCATATAGTCTAATTTTTATTATTTCTAGAAACGAGCTTGATTGTTTTTTGTAGGACAAAACAGTCAGACAGACAAGGGACATGGTAGGACAAGAGGAAAAAAAACTACAGTACAGTATGCCAAAGGCAAGAAAGAGTTAGGGGGAGTAAAAGAGGAATTTCATTAATATGATGAAAGGGGAGTGGATGGTTCTAGGAACAGAGATCCAAGGAGATGCAGGCAGTGTTAAAAAAATTGAGTAAATAGAGATACATAATTGGGAGAAGTAGGATATGGGTCGAAAGACAGTGAAAAAGAAAGTAGGGGGGGGGGGCGGGAGGTGGGGTGGGGTGTGGGGGGGGGGCCGAGGGGGCGGTAGGGGTGGTGGCCTTCGGGGGGGGGAGGTAGGAGTGGGGCATATAAAACTAGAAATGGGACGACGGTAGCGTAGAACGTAACAAGGAATACTATAATTGAATTATAATTATTGATTTTCCTTATTTATATATATTATTTATATATTCTAAAGGTTAAATCTTTGGTTATTAAATAACCAGAATAAAATGATTAGAAACTTCACTTTATAAAGAAATACAAGTACAAAACACAATTGATTCGAAAAAAATAAACAAAAAGACATGCAATATTCATTGTAAATGCATATAGTTTACCATAGCCAAGTAAATAAAAGATAAAAAAATTATTTTTTATAACATAACATGAGGTTATGTTATTGATTCTATTAGAAACAAAATGATCCACACAGAGGAGTAATTGGCCCGCAAATGTCTCTTTTAATTCTTTCTAGAAACGAGCAAGATTCTTTTTCAAGTTTATTGATCGAGGGCCTAGTTATCATTTTTCCAAGAGAGCATGCTCCACATGATAAATCTTTTGATAATAGGATCTTGAGATCCTTTAGTGGATGCCTATTTAAGCTCTTAATTATTCTCCTCCTCATAATATCACCCGAATTACCCAAACGATCATGCCAAAGGGTAAATGTTTTGGGATCTACGCCCTTTCGGGTAGAAACCATATTTATTTCTGTCTGATTTATGTATGTAAAATACAATCCAGAAGACAGACCTTTCATTCTTTCCATTATGGACCTTTTTCCAAGAAAACATCTCGGATCCAAATCTCGGGTCCAAATCTCGTAAACGATATTCTCGGCGATATTGGACGAGATATTGGCGAGATTTTGATATCGGCGAGATTTTGAAAATCTCGTTTTGTTGCCTTTTTTGTGGTCAGCCCAATTTTATTGTGCCAGCCCACTTCCTTTTGGGCACAACCCAATTATTTTTAAAAGGAGCGTTATAGAGATGACGATGATGAGATTAGTGTGGGTGTGGGCTTGGAGGAAGAAGTGATTGCTTTATACGATGTTGATTCGATTGCTGAACCGTTGGACTGCAATTAAATTGGACACTTTTATGCTATGTGTTTTGTTTAAGCGTTTATGATTTTAATTTAATTCCGTTTGACACTTTTATGCTATGTTTTATGTTTAATCTTTATGACTTTAATATATATATATACATATATATTTAATATTCTAGATAATATAAAAACCGATCCTCCAGCGATATCCGCTATTGAGCCAAATCAGATTTAACGAAATTGTCTGATTTGGATCAAATGTGAAATGGATACTCGGGTTTTGGCTTAAACCCGCAAATTTTTAAAAAATGGACCAAAAGTGTTATACCCGGTAAAGATAGTGGACCAAAATTGTAGTTTTCTCCAATTTTATTTTGAGTCATGGTTTCAAGATGATAACCATTGTGTCTTATATCATTAAAACTTAGTAGATTTCTCCTAGATCTACTAGAATATAACGCATCATTTATTATTAACATTGTATCTTTAGGTAACACCACGCAGGCTTTGCCAGATACTTTGCTAGTATCGCATGATAAAACTTGATGTTTTATTTTCTTTCTTTAAAACATAACATGAGGTTATGTTATTGATTCTATTAATTGAATCAAATTAGAACTTGAGGTTCTAATTATTACTTTTCAAGCATAACATGATGTTATGATATTGATCCTTATGGAAGAATCATATTAGAACTTGAGGTTCTAATAATTTTTTTTCACAACAACATGAGGTTGTGTTATTATCATGATACATCTAAAAGAATCACAAAGAACTTAGGTTCTTTAAAAGATATACAATAACTTGAGGTTATTGTATTTTAATTCTATTCATTGTAATAAAACTTGAGGTTTTATTATGAATAGATATAATCATAACATGAGGTTATGATTTTTTTTACTTCTTGATTCACTTGAGGGAATCATCAAAGCACATAAGGCTCTTAAAAAAATAACCATAACTTAAGGTTATGATATTGATCTTTATGAAAAGATCATGTTAGAACTTGATGTTCTATTTTTTTTCTTTTTATAACACAAAATGAGGTTGTGTTATTTTGATTCTCTCTTTGTAGTTACAATAGAACATTTATTGTTCTTGTTAACTATAAAAGAGTTTAAGTAAATAACAAAAAACAATTCTCTTTTTGTAATCACCATAGAACATTTATTGTTATTGTAAATTACAATACAGATAAACAATATTATAATAAATAATCAACAATTAGAGTTAAAGGAAAAAAACATTAAAAGCGTAGAACATTGATGATAACTGATTGACGCAATCTATTTGTTACTTGTAACACAACAAGTATGGTTCCCCACGCTCCGCTGAGGGACGGGTAGCGGGCGTCGCTTTGAGTTACCCATGATTCGTTGTGGGACGTTTTGCATACAACGTTTTTATTATAAAAGTTTCTTTAGCAAGAAACTAATGTAAATCACTAAAACAGTTATACAACATCAAGGTAACCCAAAGAAACTTTCTAAAGAAACTAATGTTGTAACAGAAACATAGCTGAAAATTCCATACCCTCTTGACAAAAACAATACAACTTACGGTTACAACACAAAACTCCAGCTGAAGTTACATGTCATAGTACTACGGTTCTAGCTTTAACGGGCTAGTCCACCTGCTTTTCGGGATCAATCACTCTTGGATGACGTAAACTGCTACGACTCATATCTCAAGATATAATTTCTGTTGTGTCCAACCTTGATGCATACTTATCTGGTACTACAAAGGTATCCTCTTACTGTATTGCAGCCCGAATATTGCGTTCTGGCCAAATTTAAATGAAAATATAATCAGTTTCTATACTATAGCCGTAACAACTAAAGTTCAGTAACACTATAAATGAACTAAAGAAACATATGTTAAGTAATCATAGCGGCTATAGGGCCCTGAACAATCGTTGAAGCGACCGGAATCGTTGAAGGTATAATGTTCATTTCTCACTAGAAAAAGTTTTTTACAAAATACAATGCTAAACACATTGTAAGTGAGCAAAAATAGCTATGATAGTTATTATGATATAAATAAATAATTTAAAAGAACATAATATACCTTAATAAAACATAGAACTGATCTAGTCAAAGATGTCATAGCAGCTAAAAGAGTAATAACCTACAATTATAAATTACCTAGACCAAAAACATAGCCTTCAATGCAATTATCAGATAAATCATTAAGAAAGTAGTAAAGATACATGATAGCTAAGACTGCATTTGCTTCTCTAAACTAAACAAACTTGACTAAAACTGGGCGAGTCAAATGGGTCGAATGTATCAATTAAAAGTCACTTAATGCGTATGCAATTGCTTACAACCTATCTCCAAATCATATTAATACCAAAAAATAATATACATATTAATATTATAGTTTTTCTAATTAAATTTACTTGAATACTTATTTATATTTATAATTTACATGTCCATACTACCCAACCTGTTTCTACCCCCAACCATTTTGACTTGTTACCCAACACATAAGAGGAATCATTTTTGCTACATCTAGCTTACTATGTCTCGGTACCTGATTCCTATTTGTGATGCTCAGTTGATGTTTCGCAGGTTTACTGCAACCAATGGACCCAAATGTTGGGATTATAGTACTTGTGTTTATCTTTTTTCACTCTATGTGTTATTGATCTCTGCTTGCCTCAATAAAAAGTGGACCCACATGACACTGATTATAAACATAGCAAAATCGACTCATCTGCTGTTGTTGATTCAGAACTAGGCTAGTAATAATTTGTGCCTTGTATTGGATGCTAGTTTGATTATTCATCAAATGTTGTATGTGTTGTAAAGTTAAACATAAGTGATGTCTAATAATACTAATACGTTGATTTGAGATTAAATGTGAATTAGGGAGTGATAACATTATCTCTTTTTCGTTGTATTGCAAGTTCAGTTAAATTTATTGTATTTTTGGTTAATTTGCAACTTGAACTATCATGTATATTGGTTGGATGAGATCTTTTTTCAATTGGTGTGTCATTTGATTTGAGATATTTTTCACTGAGGCAACAACCTCGATCGAAAACTCAGAGTCTTCTCCCTGGTAGTTTCATAATGTTGAAATGTATATAGAACCACCTTAAGATATTATATTGAACCTTCAAAATTAATTTCAATAATTTTATCACTAAGACCATCGGTGATGTTAACCCGGGTAATAGACCAGATATAAACTCGTATCAAACTGCATACTCACTACAAAGGGACATTATTGGAAACAGTAATTGATGTAGGTCGTTTTTCACAACTCGTTTATCAAATAAACCCTCAAATGTATATAATATATATATATTTATAGAATACATATACGAATACGCAAGCTAAGTCGATCAAATACCTAGATATAGCATATACCAATAACACATACTCAAGCAAATAAATGTAGTATATCTATGTATGAGAAAAACCTTCAGCAAAGAAGCCATGTGTATGAGACAATGATCCCAGTAAACATCTATTACACTCCTGCACAACAACTCAAGACAAAAAAGATTTAGAATGACAAAGGAAAACCCATTTTCACATAGGTTCTCTATAGTTAGCCAAAATCTAAATTCATCCTCTTTTCTGAAGCAAAATAGCATTACAAAATATATAGAGTAATAGGCTAAAGAGTTATAACTTGCGACAGTAATTTAAGCAATTTATTCATTTTATTCTTGTTGAGTGTGGCCTATGTTGCTGCTATGGAGTATTGGACTTGCCTCCCTTGTTTATTGATTCATCTACATTCGCATCGAAAGAAGGCATAGATAACGTCTAATTATAAGCCCGCACATTTTCCAAAAAATGTTGGTTCTCTGAACAGTTGTTTAATATAGTCAGGCAGATCGCTGTCCTGATTCAAGAAGACCTTTCTTCCTCCATAACATTTGTGGTACTTGGGTCTTTGATTTTTAGAATATCCCTTCAGCCGCTCCTCATACCAAAATTTGGCATTGCAGTGCTCACACGACCACTCACAATCGCCTATATCAATATACTATGAAGCTACACCTATAAATAGCAGCCGTAGAAAAGAAAAGAACACAGATTAGAACCAAGTTCAGAACACAAAACAACATAGTTAGAAGCAAAACACATCAGAGGAAAACAAAATTCGTAAACTTCTATTCACCTTCAGTTCGTGCATCGCTAGATCTTACATCCTCGACCGCTATGCCATGAGATGAAACGTAACCGCCAGTAACCTTTCTTTTTTCACGCCACTTTCTCTTATTCCTAACAGAATAATAAGACACTCTATCTGCCCAACAAGAGAAAAGATGAATAGTTACCTTTAAAGGACCACATAATTGTAATAAACAAACACTTTTTAGAGAAAACCTAATACTACTTAAATACTAAACCCATTTCACCTTTAAGAGGCAAGCTTTTGGGGCCAACGTCCCCACCTAACGGACGGGAATGTGGTTTGGGTGGTGAGTCAAGGAAACACCATCAGTATGCAACGAACATGTACTTTGATGTATCATTAATTGATTCAATCTGTAACATTAGTTTTTTGTGAGATACTATTACGCCTGCTTCTCGATAATTATGTTTAAATCATTTGCATATTTAGTAGTAAACAAACATTAAATGACGTTGTTCTTTTGACTTACACCTTATATATAAATGACTATTTGGTGATTCGCAGCCTCGTTTATATAACCTCGTATTTTAGGTCATTGTATGACATGATGATAATATATTTATTTTTTAGGGTTTTTAAGATTTCGCTCGTTATACCGTATAGTTAAGTTAATCGCTACAACTGGAAAATGATCAATACATGTAAACACGGGCATTAGAACAATTAAATGTTTGCATCAAGCAAGTGTTATATGATTATTTGAGGATAATATGACTTTGTTCATCTTATTTTTAGCGGCTACTAAAAATGCTTACGTTTCATATAAAAATAGTCTTAGGCATACCGGAAGTTCTTTAAATCTAACTAAGCCTAAACAATTACCCTCTACTTTTACCCAAATACCAACATATTTTAAATACATCACTTACTACATGCTTATTGCCGAATTTAAGGATAGGACCAAGAGTCATCATCTTAGCAATAATATCTAGATATTTACATAAAGTAATACCTTACACCTTTAATCAACTTGTAATGATAACTTAATAGGGTTAGAAGTAACTAGGGTTTGCGTTAAGTAGATATTATATACTATAATTAGACATGCTATGCATGAGTAATCTCATACTTAAATATTTACATGCAATAATTCATAATATTTCCTACTCTTTTATACAACCATATCCCTCGGCCACTTAAGCCCTAAATCAAATCATAACTTGACTTTTATAAGTATTTACAACCCTATAACACACTACTTAAGGTATTCTAGGTGTTGGGGAAGCATTTGGTTCAACATTTTAAAGAAAGAAGAAGAAAAAGGAAAAGATTAGGGTTTTGAAAACCTAATCTCGGGTTTTAAGCTTGAAAGCTTTGTTATTGAATCTTAAAGACCAAAAACACCAAGGGTTTAGACTTATTTCAATTCTTAATCATCACTAGGTTTTCTTAAATCATTCATAAATTTTTTTCTTATATTTTATGTGTTACATGTTAAATATAGCATGTAATACCACTAATGACTTTCTAAAAATTTAATTTTTCAAACCAAACGCACAAGAATGCTTATTGACGAAAAGGTTTTTAGCAAACTAGCTTAACCACAAAATAAGCATATCTAATAAATCGCGAGTACTAGTCATATGAGATAATCACTCCTAAAAACCAAATAAACAAGTTACACGAAAATAAGCAAAAGAACAATTAGTTATCAAAACAAGATCCAACGATAAGCTATAACGAAACTAAAATAAGCTCAAAACTGAATCAAAAGGCAATTGAAAACAGCAACGATAAGCCAGATTAAGCTAAAAGCGCATAAACGTCTCAAACAATAACTCGAATAAGAAAATAAGCTCTTAAAAGTTGGATCTAGCATTTTGTAAAAAACAATGGTTGATTTTGTAAACTTGCTACCAATCCTTGGGGAATGATTATCCAATCATTGAGCTGCATACTAGTTCCCTCGGATCACAAATTATGCAGGGCTTGATCGACCAGCTCATATGATGACACGTGTAATTCCAATCCGCTTAATTCATACGCATGCTTTTGAGTCCTTTGGATCATTTTCTCATTTACAATTTGAAATTGAAAGAAAAAGTAATGCATTCCATAGCCACGTGCTTCACTTTTACGTGTCCTTCCAAATCATTAGTGCGCCAGCACGTGAGTTGCTTTTGAATTAATTTAGCTGCATGTGGGTCTTGCAACATTTCTACACTTCTTCCTTTATTCAATTGCAACACATAATTTAATTTGGGCTTTTGCTAGCTTGGGTTGGCCCGACCCATAAAATGGGTTACGGGCTGGCCTAATAAAATCCGAGGGCACCGTTGGACTCGTATTCTCGCGCTCTTTTCATTCTCTTGCTCGGTTTTGTCCGGTTTTATCTTTTTCTTGATATATGTACTTGCACATACACAAACACAAAAACAAGCATATGTTTTGTATTTTCCACACATTTTTTGGTTATTTAGGCTCGTTTTTCATGGTAAAAAGTATGTATAAAATAGCAAATACCAGTAATGGCAATACCATGTTTAACTTAAGAAACCATTAGAGCTTATTGGTCCTACCTATAAGTTTTGGCATAGCTCTTTAAAGTCCTAAATCGATCAAATACCAAGATATAGCAGATAACAAAACACATACACAAAGCAAATACATGTAGTATATCTATGTATGAGAAAAACCTTTAGCAGAGAAGCCATGTGTATGAGACGATGATCCCAGTAAACATCTATTACACTCTTGCACAACAACTCAAGACAAAAAAGATTTAGAATGCCAAAGGAAAACCCCTTTTCACATAGGTTCTCTATAGTTATCCAAAATCTAAATTCGTCCACTTTTCTGAAGCAAAATAGCAGTACATTATAACTTGCGACAGTAATTTAAGCAATTTATTCATTTTATTCTTATTGAGTGTGGCCTATGCTGCTGCTATGGAGTATTGGACTTGCCTCCCTTGTTTATTGATTCATCTACATTCGCACCGAAAGAAGGCATAGATAACGTCTAATTATAAGCCCGCACATTTTCCAAAAAATGTTGGTTCTCTGAACAGTTGTTTAATATAGTCAGGCAGATCGTTGTCCTGATTCAAGAAGACCTTTCTTCCTCTATAACATTTGTGGTACTTGGGTCTTTGATTTTTAGAATATCCCTTCAGCCGCTCCTCATACCAAAATTTGGCATTGCAGTGCTCACACGACCACTCACAATCGCCTATATCAATATACTATGAAGCTACACCTATAAATAGCAGTCGTAGAAAAGAAAAGAACACAGATTAGAACCAAGTTCAGAACACAAAACAACACAGTTAGAAGCAAAACGCATCAGAGGAAAACAAAATTCAGAAAATTCTATTCACCTTCAGTTCGTGCATCGCTAGATCCTACATCCTCGACCGCTATGCCATGAGGTGAAACGTAACCGCCAGTAACCTTTCTTTTTTCACGCCACTTTCTCTTATTCCTAACAGAATAATAAGACACTCTATCTGCGCCCAACAAAGAGAAAAGAATAAGTACCATTAAATGACCACAATAATTGTAAACAAACACTTTTTAGAGAAAACCTAATACTACTTAAATTCTGAACCCATGTCACCTTTAAGAGGCAAGCTTTTGAGGCCAACATCCCCACCTAACGGACGGGACTGTGGTTTGGGTGGTGAGTCGAGGAAACACCATCAGTATGCAACGAACAGGTACTTTGATGTATCATTAATTGATTCAATCTGTAACATTAGTTTTTTATGAGATACTATTACGCCAGTTCTCGGTAATTATGTTTAAATCATTTGCAAATTTAGTAGTAACAAACATGAAATGAGTATGCTTTTTGACTACCTGACTAATTTTGGCTGATCTCGCAGCCTCCGTTTTTGTATCACGAGCTAACAAAAGAGTAACTAAATAGCCTTGTTCGAGTTCGCCATGAGTAGAACACGGCTGACCTTCTTTTTGTGTGTGTCAATTTCCAACATCTTTTTGTAAATAAGACTCTAAACTATGAAACTTGATTTCAAGATTAATTAAAAACTAGACATATGAATTATTAGGAAGTACGGCTCATCCACTAGAACAAACTATAAGAGAAGTTTAAGGCGGATTTTCCTAAAGAATCCAGGTTTTTAATAAGCTTCGCGCTGACCTGGTTCTCCGCTTGTTTATGCGTTCGATTGGAGTTACCGTGAACCAATGTATTACTATAATGTCAACTATAAAAGTTTTTAAAACAAGTGCTACATGTTTTTTTGCATGCCTCTTTGTACACGCTTCTAACACATTTATGTGAATACCCCTATGTAAATTTTAACTCAATGCCAGCCAACCAAGAACACGTGCATTTGGCTTGGCCTCTTTGGTCAGACCTCAGGGTCATTCTAACCCATGGCAAATTTGGTTTACTGGTCAGACCTCTAACTATTTTTGTGCGTTCTTGCTTGGTGGACTTAAATCGGGTAGGCTTGGTCAGACCTCGTGCTCGAGGCATAAGATGAGAACTAAACATGCTCTTGACATTATTATGTGTTTACTAATGTCTAGATTAGTCTCATAAATCTAAGAGTTGCATCAAATGCAATTAACGCTCGTCGCTTACCTCTTGCCTTATTTGTTTTCGTATTGGTCAGACCTTTGTTAATTAGTGGGAGGTCAAGTTGGATCTTAGTCTTAATTAGTAAATTAATTGGGTAGTTAATTCTATTAAGAATTTAATTATTGAAAATACTAAAATTGAACTTTTTATGTTCTAATTAATTGTGTTATTGCAACATAATTCGTAAACGAAAGTTTGTTTTCTCATAGAAGACAAACATAGTCTCTTTTCCTGGTAAGAAGAGTGAGACTTACTTCTATCTCTTCTCATTGGTTGACAAGAATAAGATAGGATTATAATTGAATTATTATCAATTATATTTAAACTCACTTTTAAATCTTTAATTACCTTCTTCCAGTTATGAAATCTTTGAAAGATAAATTACTTTGTATAACTAGAGTAAATTTTGTCTATAGCTACCAAAATAATGACATCTTGCACTTGTCACGATGTATGAGTTTAAACAGCATGAGTAAAGAAAATTGCTAGCAGGTCTTCTAGGTAAATTTTTTTGGACTCGACTCATTCCTTATAGTGCTAAACACCCTTGTGGCTAGGCAGACCGATTAAGGAGGAATTGCATGCTAAAATGTTCAAGTTAATGAAAGCATGAATGGCTAGTCCCTCATCTACATAAGTAGAAATTCATATACTTAGTTCAATACTTAAGTACATTGCTACTTGTAGGCATTTTGAGTGAATAGGAAAGTAAATAAATCGCTATTTGCTTTCTACTGGTAATGTAACACTAACAATGTTGACAAATCCAGTGGGAGCTTTGCGTTTTACTACTGAAATGACATTCATGTTATAATGTCAAATTCAGTGGAGCTACAAGCTTTATCTCCTTGTTAGTTACCCATATTATTTCTAGCTTGCTTTGAAATAATCCATTACTTTCCGAATATGAACGACCGTAGTTTAAGGAAAATTGCATTTTATTTTATAGATAACTTATTGCCTTTCCGATGTTGCTTTCCGAAACACTATCTATAGAATAATAATCTACAAATCCTTATTAAACATTATGATTCGAAATCTACTTGTAATATCTATGACACTATCATATTGTTTATACAATCCAGCGCTTGTCGTAGTGATTGTCTACATTAAGTAATGTTGTACCATACACAAGTGGGAGAAATCTTAAGTGTGTGCAAGGAACAACATATAACAATATGATTATTGGTTTCTCTTGACCGCAAGATAAGAAAGCTAATAAATCTATAAGGACTTAAACACACGTGATGTTTGTTGCCCTATTACATTTAAGTGTCAAGATATAATGTAAAGCTACTTCAACATTTTGACTACATGCTTTAGTCAATATAATTATGGTTAAATTATATGATCATAATTATGAAGTATGTAATTAACATGAAATTACTATTGAACTCAAGAGTTTGCGTTCATAATTATTTTAGTTAGAATAATATGTTCTTGTTAAGACATGATTATAAAGTCCTTGAATTTATCAATGACTCATAACATAAAGTAAGTAGTAAAATTGTTATGTCTTCTTGATTAGCACATAAACAATAAGGTCCTTGAAATATTCAAAGACTTGTAATGTATACTTGACATGTTATGCTTTCTTGTAAACACATGAACATAGAATTCTTGAATTGTTATGTTTTCTTGTAAACACATGAACATAGAGTTCTTGAACTATTCAAAGAAATATACATTATAGCATGCAGTTGGTTTTAAAATACTTTGTATTCAATTTGGCTCGACCTAATTGGTGAGTATTTGATCCAAAGAAAATTAAGTTATCTAGGGAATTTTGATGGAGTCTCACAATTCTAATACTCATAGAATATCACATTATCATGATATGTCTAATGTGTTGAAACAAACTATATTCATATTGTTTGATTTCTGATAACTTTAATTGCTCTATGATTCGATCCAAATAGTCTATATATAATAATATATATATCCTAAATATCTCAAATTCATTATAATATAGTGAGAATCCCGTTGGATATGAAAATTGCTTGAGGACAAGCAATATTTAATCTTCTAAACGTCGTATCCCGATAAGAGTTAAATTTGAAGTTCGCGAAGGTATTTTGTTTTATGCTCAAATATCAAATATTTTCAATTTTGGATTCTAAACCTAAATACGCAAAGGGAAAGCACATAAAGGCACACTAAACTAGAAATAAAGACAACTTAAAAAAATCTAACGACGTTTAAAAGTAATTAAACACTAATTAATACCTTAAATAACTAACTTAATTAACTAAAAATGACAAATTTAAATTCTAAAAACTCAAATTGCAAATTTCTAAGCTAAAATGACTTAAACTAATTTTTAAAAATAGAAAAATATTTTTTTGGTTTTTTTAAACTAATGAAAACTATTTTTTAAACTAAATTATACAAAAATTAGATTAAAAATACTAAATTAAATTATAAAAATTTAAGAAAATTCCTAAAAGTACTTAACACTATTCCTAAGGTTTCTAAAAAACGAATTAATAAGCTCAAGCCAATAAGCTGCTAAAAATCTAAAAAGCCTAATAAGCCAAAACTGAAATTGCACTTAACAAATAAACAAACCAAGAGAATAATGAAAAAGACCCAAGGGCAGGATGGTTGAGGTGTTGGTGTTGTGAAGGAGAGGTCACAGGTTCGAACCCTGTGACCTTTCTTTTAGACAAAACATTTTTTTTAATTTCTTTTTGAAAAAGCTAAACTTAAAGCTAAAATAAGAAACTTTTATGAAGGGCTTATTGCCAAAACTTTAAAATAAGCTAGAAAAAGCAGATTAAAAAGTGGCAGAATGGATAAAACTAACTAAAGACAATAAGCAAACCTATTTGGGATTTTTAGACTCATTAAGCAAATGTTAAAACTAATAAGCTGAAAATAAATCCTAACCTATAACTAATAAGCACTAATGACAAGAAATTGACCAACAAATTAAGCTGAAAAGATCTTAAAAGCTAAAAGGAACGCAGACTTAAACAAGCAATTTTAAAGGAAATATGACTAACTTTGAGCTAAGTTTAAGAACAACTAAGTGTTGGGAATTATGCATTCCTGACTTAGTACCGTTAGTTATATTAGTTAGTACCGCTAGTTATAATTTGTACTGACAGT
>BQNB010025174.1:20991-59931 GCA_026074375.1 Tanacetum coccineum
AAGTTTATTGCGCTTGTTGATTTGATTGTGATTGGAACATTGCTTAAGGTGAGTTCATAGCCTAGCTTTTGAACTATTTTAAATGTTTTAAACATGTGAGGGGGATTCATGATTGTTTTATAAATCGAACACATATGATTTTATGGTATGCTAGACCTAATTACGAGATTGTTTCCGCATAAGTTGCTATTGTTGAAGTCCATTAATTCATGAACCGTCAATTGCCTTGCGATGTGAACGCTAATGCATTAAATAGATCTATTGGGTTTGACAGCCCTGTCTGGCGTTTTAATCCTTGTGACCACCCTGTCAAACGGACATTTTGTTATTAGAAATATAAAAGGTATATGACAATAATACCTTATTTGGAGCACTTAAACATATGAAATGCCATATGTACTGTTAACGTTCGATGTCATGAGCTTAATGTGTGAAATAAAAGAAGTTGTTATACATTGCATTTGTTCCATTGTTTACCCGAGAACTAATTATGTGTTCAAAATTTATTACTCATTGATTATTTTAAACTCTATGAATTTCACACCACTTTGTTGTTGACATTTTAAACATGTTTTATCCCAGGTAACCAAGGCTGAAGGTAACAATGGCGTGGAGGTGTCGTGCGTGTGGTGTTGGATTTTATAGAAAGACTACTTGTGTGTTCCGGTCTTTCAAAAACAATATCTCGTGTTATGTTTAAGAACAATGTCTTTTATTTGAAACAATTGTCTTTCAAATGTTGTATGGTTGTCGTTACAATTCTGTGGGGACCTAACACACTTTAACTCTGAATAATTATGAAACACATGTTGTTTAAACGTCTTATTTAGGTCGTTTTCTATATTCGTAGTGATGGATGCTATTTAGTAACCCCCAAATGTTAATTTCCGCTGCGCAAACCAAATTGTCATTTGGGCGGGGTGTTAAAGAGTGGTATCAAGAGCTTCGCTTATAGAGAACTAGGTTTTTTTCAAAACTCAGATTGTAATTGTTTTAGATGTCAAAGTGATATCAAGAGTCTAAGGTTAAAATTAAATGGGTCGAGTCTTTTGAAAAACCTAAACTATAATGCTCTACACTCATACCAAGACTCCTCGTTGCCGTTGGTTACATGTAAGTTACATTTTTTAATTGCTATGTGTAAGTATATGTACATATGTATTGTATGTATAATTGGTTAAATAGTTTATGTCATTTACTTAACTATACATCGTAATTGGATAAGTTATGCATGTGCTAGATGCATAAAGTAATTATACGATTGATGCATTTATGCATGTGTTGTATGCATAGAACGTCATGTGATTATATGATTACTATCTTTATATATGTTTGAAATGTAATTGAGATATATATTCGGATTTGAAAGATCACGAATTATGAATTTTTACTTGTTACGCTTTGATGTGAACCGTTATTTTAATAATAGTGTTTTAGCGATAATAAGAAGTGATACGCTATTAAGTAAGTATTATATGATATTTTCTAGATTATCATGGTAAATGAGATTCCTCCTGATCATGATGATGATGTACCTGTTGTTGAGCCGAATCAACACGATGATGTTCCTGTTGTTCCCGAGCCTGTCTTAGTGGATGAAGACGAGAGAGATCGACATTGAGGAAGACGAGAATGAGCCAGAGTTGACATATCCTTACAAAGAGGTGGATCCTCGTAATTCCTCCGCCGCCTGCTTTAAGACTGAACCTTAATGATATGAGTTGAGAATCAAATTGAGCATGAGGCTGAGACTATCCTGTTTAGTGTCCTATGAGGTATGTAATTCAACTATTGCAGCTATTCCTTTTGAGAAGGGAAAATGGGGGGGTGATAGATTGCTACACCTGGCTTCATGAACGGATATCGACTCTCTTTTTTTGGTTGAATGTCTATTTTTTCAAGACGATTGTGTGTCGCTAGATGCGCATATGATCTTGGTCAGAAGAAAGGAGAGGCAAAGGATAGGTTTTATGGTAAGTTGATTTTGGATTTGGGTAATGAAGTACGTTCTAGTGTGGAACAAGGAACTGCAGCAATGGAAAAGTTGGTTGAGAAGCTCGAGAATGTTAAAGAAAAAGCTGAGTGTAAGAAACTAAAGAAGGAACTTGAAGAAGCAAGGTTGAGCAACACATTCCTTCGTATGCAGAATGAAACGAGTTAAGAGAGATCTCTATTGGACTAGAGTTTTGAACTCATGAGTTCTATCAAGAAGATGAATCATCGGGGGATTTTTATTTTGAAGAAGAGACCAAATGACGCTATCCATGTTTCTGATTAAAGAATGAAAGAGTCCTTATGTCTAGTCCGCAGGATCTCTTCCTGATGTGTAGTAGTTTAGTTTCAATTGTGGTTTCTTTTGTTGTGTAATAACTAAACTGAATCCTCAATTAGTAGAACTAGTACTATTGGTTATAACGATTTGTATCATTTCATGAAACAATACAACTATGTATTAACTCTTTATGATGAAAAATGAATGACTATCTTTTGATTACTACAATGAATAGTTGTATGCTGATTTGTGTTGATTTGTCCTGATATCATGTTATTGAAATAATCATGTTATGAATGCTTACCAGATTGTTTTCTGTGTGATGTGACAGAATCATGCCTCCAAAGTCTGCACCTATGACTCAAGCTGCTATTCGCCGAATGAAATCAAGTAAATATTTGAATGCCGCTATTGCTCTGAGCGGGCAAAGGTAAGCGAATGTTAGGAAACGATGCTAGTAGGATCTGGGCTATATCTATGGCGAGACACTGCACCTAACTATTCGTGAGTGCACTTTTTGTTGGGTTTTATAAAGTAATCCTGCTGCCATTTCGTGAGTTTTGTTGGGAATTATGTTTTCCAGACTTAGTACCGCTAGTTATAACGTAAGTACCTACGACATTTATAGTTTGTACTGTGAGTATTATTTTATTGTAACGCCCAACAAAATAGATAGTACCGTTTATAAGATATCCAAGATTATAAAGGAAAAGATATGCAATATCTTTTACGCGTTTTGTTAAGTCAGTTTAAGGATTCTCTTAGTATAAAAGGAACCTCTATGGCAATTAGAGAATATATCTCTCTTAAATTTTCATAGTTATAAGTTGTAATCTTTAGCAATTAATATAAAGTAAAGTTTAGTGTTTAATTCATTGTTCTTCTTTAGCAATATAAGTAGAATTCCGCATAACTTATAATTGTTCAAGACATTTGTTTCTCCTATAGTTAGTGTAAACTATCCATATTGGCTTACAACCCTTACAACTAGAAAGATCTATATTGATTTGGGATCTACAAGATGGTAACAGCGCCGGTAATCAAACTCTGAAAAGAAAACAAAACCACCAGTTATAAATCTCTACCTTACAAATCTATTCAATGGCTGGATTAGATGATGATGTTCCACCACCACCATCACCACAAACACAACACCCAACCCCTCAAATCAAACAACTGTCTCAACCATCAAACCCAACTTCTAAAAAATTGAAATATGGACAGTTTAGCATGAAGAAGGAGCAATAAAAACTTGCATAGTACAGACTACCGCTATATGGAAGTCATTCAAAAGGGTAATGGTCCGAAAGTGTCTCTATAGAAATACCTGGGTTAATAAAGAGTTTATCGCCCAAGGACTCAGCTGAAGAAATCGGATAGGGAAAAGAGAGAGAAAAGCAAGGACCACCTTGCACATATAGGGCTTTACCAGAATCACCTAGAAAAGTTTCGACATAAAGATGACAGAACCAAGGAGAATGTGGGAAGCCATCAAATCTAGATTTTGGTGGCAATGATGAATACAAAGAAAATGCAAAAAGTATATCTTGAAGCACATTTTGAAGGCTTCTTTAGTTATCAAACTCAGAACGGCGCGATAAGGCCTATGACAAATTCCAGAGTCTACGAGTCAATTAAGAGATATGTGGCTGGAGTCACCACGAAGATGCAAATAAAAGTCCTTCAGATCTCTAACCTTCTGCCTAATCTTAAGTTTCCTTAATCACCAATGAGAACCAAACAAGAGATAACTCTCAGTTTTGATGAACTGTATAAAACCTTAAAGTCTTTGATCAATGTTAAAGTCATTACTGCATCAATCCTCGAGCACCAGAATTTGGCATTGTTTCTAAGAACACTAGCAGTTACTAAGCTGAAGTTAGTACTGCATATGGTGCATCTAGTCACTGTAGGTCCATAAAACCCCAAAGGGAAGGCTCTTCTTTATATACTGATGATCTAATATTCTACTTCTTCGCCAATCAATCCAGTGGTCCACAACTGGATCATGATGATTTGGAACAGCTTGATGAATTTGATCTAGAAGAAATGGACTTAAAATGGCAGGTGGCCATGATCTCTATGAGAATTAAGAAGTTCTATAAAAAGACAAGGAGAAGGCTGCATTTTGATGCAAAGGAAGTTAAATCCAAACTTGAATGCTACAACTGTCATAAGAAAGGACACTTTGCCAAAGAATGCAGATCCAAGGGGAATCAAGAAAGTATGAAGAAGAGATGCTTGGAACTGCTACTCCTAGGTATAAAGCTAAAGATAATGGAACAAGACCTGGAAAGCAAGAGGAGACCAAAGCTTTGGTAACTCTTGATGGAGATAGATTTTCCATCTTTTGGCTCATATAATAGTTTTAACCTTTTTGTTTAATTGGTTTTCAATTTGTCTTATAAAGTCCTTAAGGATTCCACTAGTTTCTCCTTAGGTTTCAAAGAAGAACACCTGATAACCAGGCAGTAAGTCTATGGTTAATACTCCCTTTCAGAAGAAGGTCCAAATAAGTCCAAATGTAAAATGCAGCAAGGGCTGACAAATAGAGCTCACGATTTAGCCTTCCAGGAGGCCTTTGTGTTTGCTTTCTCTTTTTGCAAGCAACACAAGTGTGGTCATTTTGAAAGATCTTGGAAGGAAACCTCGAACAAGGTTTCCCTCACAAGTTGGTTTTTAAGTTTTTAAAGTAACATGACCCAAATAACTCCTATGGCCATTTTAGGATTCTCCAACCGTGCCTTTGCAATCAAACAAGCTAAATTGCTAGAAGAATAATGTTCCTCTAAGATTGAAACTTATTATATTCTTGTGGTCCTAGGGACTTAGGGCAAAGTAAGGATAACTATTATTATGAGGTTTTTTCTCCTGTGGCTAGGATTGAAGCCATTAGGATCTTTTTGGCCTTTGCTTCCCATATATGGGATTTAATATCTTCAAATGGACTGTAAAGAGTAGCCTTCCTGTATGGAAAAATTGATGAGGAGGTATATGTATCTCAACCACCAGGTTTTATAGATCCTAAGTATCCAAAGAATGTCTATACAAAGTTTGAAAGCCCTCAGTGTTTATACCAAGCTCCTAAAGCCTGGTAGCTACTTTTATCTACTTTACTTGTTGACGAGTGTATATAAAAAGGACATGTCGAAAAGACTCTTTTTAAATCAAGAAGACAAAAAATGATATCATGTATTAAAGTTTATTGGATGATATTATTTTGGTCTACAAAAGAAGTCTGAGTGATGAGTTTGAGGCAGTGATGAAGATAGATTTTAATGAGTTCTTGGAGAACTCACCGTCTTTCTTGGATTACCACGTCCAACAAAAGAATAAGGTATTTTTCTAAGTCCAGATAAGTATGTTTTCAGACAACCTAAAGAAGTTTGATTTTGCCAGTGTAAAGACTGCTAGTACACCAATTGAGACCCAGAAGCCTTTGGTCAAGGATGAGGAAGCTACTGATGTGAATGTACACCTTTATAGATCCATGAAATGTCTCTTTAATGAACTGACTCTTCTAGGACTGATATTATTTAGCAGTCTGTGCTTGCTCAGGCTTTAAGGTAACTCCCAAAGACCTCGCCATCGTCAATGATGTGAAGAGAGATCTTCGGTACATCAAGGACAAAACCCAAACTGGGAGCCATTGGTATCCTAGAGTGGCATCATTTGAACCTAGAAGCCTACTCAGATAGTGACATGCTTATGGAGGAGCCAGTCTTGACAGAAAATCAACAACAGGTGGCTGTCAATTTCTTGGTAGAAGATTGATATCTTGGCAATGCAAGAAGCAGACTATTGTGGCAAATTCTACTACTGAGGCAGAATATGTTGCAGCTGCTAACTGTTGTGGGCAAGTATTATGGATACAGAATCAGATGATGGATTATGGTTTCAATTTCATGAACACCAAAATCCATATTGATAATGAGAGCACTATAAGTGTTATCAAGAATCCTGTTGCTCATTCTAGGACCAAACATATTGAGATTCGATTTCATTTTATAAGAGATTGCTATGAGAAAAGACTGATAGAAGTTATCAAGATTCACACTGATCATAATGTTGCAGACCTTCTCACCAAAGGATTTGATGTCACAAGATTTAACTTTTTGGTGGTTAGCATTGGATTATTGAATCTGTAGCTACAATTGAGGGGAGGCAAGATGATTTGTTGTACAGTTTGTATGAAATATTTTAAGCAGAGGGATTTTGACCATAGTGATGAATTTCATGGAGTTGTTTGGGTTTTAGAGAGTCATTGGAAAGAGATATAGATGGTACTGAAGAACTCTTGTTGCCAGACTTGCTCATTCTTTGGTTGACAAAAGTTAGTACCGATAGTGCAAAGTTAGTACCGCTGGGCAAAGATAGTACCGCTATAAAGCCGTTGGAGAAAATACCGCCAAGGGTCTAAAGTGTAAATTGTAACGGTTTCTTTGCTTTTGGGTTTGTCCAACCTATATAAACCCATCTCAATTGCACAATTTACTCACGTAATCTCTCTTAATCGCTCTCTTCTAACAAACCCTAATCTTTTAATCACCGACGATCATAAATTCTACACATATGGCTGTTCTTGAATCTTGTGCTAAACACAACATGGTCGCTTACTTGGAAAAGACTGATGGGAATACAGATTTTCATGAGATTATAGACTTTCTTACACGAAGCTCCATTCACTATGCTCTCACTGTAAGTCCTGTAGTCTCTACTACATTTGTT
The DNA here is from genome assembly GCA_026074375.1 of Tanacetum coccineum. Lineage (NCBI taxonomy): Eukaryota > Viridiplantae > Streptophyta > Magnoliopsida > Asterales > Asteraceae > Tanacetum > Tanacetum coccineum. Next base: position 27,992 of record BQNB010025174.1, read on the forward strand.
GAACAGTTTTGGATGTCTGCTAAATCCAAAATAATCAACAATGTTAGGTATATTACTGCCAAAGTAGCTGGCAAGCCTGTGAATATCTCAGAGGCATCAATAAGAAGTGATCTTCTTTTTGATGATGCTGATGGGATAGATTCTTTGCATAATCAGGCTATATTTGATGCTATTCAGCTAATGGGGTATGAGGGGGACCTAACTGTTTTAACTTTTAACAAAGCCCTGTTTTCACCCCAGTGGAGATTTCTTTTTCATACTATGAATCACTGCATTAGTTCTAAAAGTACTTCTTGGGATCAAATTCCCACTAATATTGCCACAGCAGTGATTTGCTTAGCCACTAATCAGAAATATAATTTTTCTAAATTAATTTTTGATGGTATGATGAGACACTTGGATGCAAAGAAAAAGTTTGTTATGTATCCAAGATTTATTTCAGTCTTTTTGGATAAACAGCTAAAGAATGTGCCTGTGCCTTTAGACCACTTCCCTATTAATGCTTTGACTAGTAAAGTTTTCTCTTTTATGGTTAAAAAGGGAAAACATTTTTCAGGGAATGTTACACCTTTGTTTGAATCTATGTTGGTTCAACCAACTGAGGATGAGGGTGAAGCTTCAGAAAGACAATCTGAACCTCAGCCCATACCCTCTCCTCTACACCTAAGTGTAAACCAATATGAGACACAGCCTGACCCATCTCCCATACCTTCACCTACTATTCCTGATTCCATTCCAGAGGGTTTTGGTGGGAATCATAGAGGTCAGTCATCTATTGATAGATCCCTATAAGGAAATGAGGATGGCCTGACACTCTAAAGTGTATATGATCTTTGTGTGTCTTTATGTAAATAGGTCACATATCAAGCCAAAGAAATTAAACACTTGAAGGCACATATCAAGAAGCTTAAGATGAAAGCCAAACCTGTTATCACACATCACAAAGCTTGGATGAAGAGTGTATCCATGAAGCAAAGATTGGCAGGAAAGAAATCATTGAAGATAAAGTGGATGCAAAAGGAGTATGTATCCAAACAGGGGAGGAAACCTGCCAAAGCTGAACCTACAATGCATAAAGATCCAGTTTTTGATGATCTTAATGATATTGTGGATGCTGCAATGGACTACATGGAGTCTGAGGATGCTCAAGATGAAGGGAGGACAAGATATGTGGTGCTTGAAGAGAAGGAAAGTACACAAAAGGGAGTTAGTTCTGAAGTAGAAGTTAGTACCGTTAAGCAAGATGAAGGTACCGACAAGCCAAAAGTTAGTACTGATAAGCCTGAAGTTAGTACCACTAAGCCAAAAGAATTAGAAGTTAGTACTGACAAGCTTGATGAAGGTACTGCTGAGCCAAAAGATGGAACTTCAGATGAAAGTACTGCTCCTACAACTGTTTTCAGAGATAATGAGACAATTGCTGAGTTTTTGGTATCTATGAGCCAAAATAAGGCTAAACAAAAAGGTGTTGAGATCAAAGATGTTGAAGATTCAGATAGACCGAGGGATACATCAACAAGATTAGTACTTACATTGAAGCCTCTTCCTAAAATTGATCCTAAATACAAAGGCAAGAAAGTACTTGAGGAAGAAGCCGAGTCAGGTGCTGAGTCAGAGGGAGTTGATGAAGCTGAAAGAAAGTTTGATCAGCTTGCTAAGGATGAAGAAATAGCCAGAAAGGTACAAGAGGATTGGGAAGCAGAAAAGGAGATGAAAAAGTTAGCTAAGGAAAAAGCTACAAAGGCTGCTCTCATACAAGATTTTGATGATATTCAGGCTAAAATTGAAGCTGATATACTTCTAGCTGCAAGGCTTCAAGAGGAAGAAAGAGAAACGTTTACAGTTGAAGAGAGAGCCAAATTTCTTTATGATACTATTGCTGCTCAAAGGAGGTTCCTTGGTCAACAAAGAGGTGTTGCAATCAGAAGCAAACCACCAACAAGAACTCAGCTAAGAAACCAAATGATGACCTATCTGAAGCATGTAGGAGGAAAGAAGCATGCTGATTTGAAGAACAAGAACTTTAAAGAAATACAAGTTTTGAAAGGTTAAAATGTCTGATAAAGACTTTATTGCTATTGGTTCTGCTGAGGATGAGAGACAGATTAAGGAGATGAATGAAGAATCTTAAGACCCTAAAAAGAAGAGGGTTGTCAATGAGACTCCAAGGGAAGAAGACACAGCAAAGGTACCTGCTGAACAAGAAGTGACAGAGCAGGGTATAAAGAAAAGAAAGAGTGGTCATGTGAAGATGATTGCTAGGAAAATTCCAAGACTACATCCAGATGATGATAGTGATGATGAACATAGAAAATGTCTAAGAATTGTTACATTTAAAAGTACCATAGATAGTGAAATTATGGAGACAAAATCATTTATTTCTAAGTTGCATAAGGTTTCATCACCAGATGGGGATTATCTTGTTGTCTATAGAGTTAATGGGCACTTCAGGGCATTTAACTATCTATTAGAGGTACTACATATTTTTGATAGACAGGATTTGTTTCATTTATATGATTTGGTGATGAAGCAGTACTCAGAAATCACACCAGAAGGTATTGAGTTGATTCTTTGGGGAGACTTGAAGATTATGATCGAATCCTCAACAGAAGAAAATGATCAAGGTGATTTCTGGATCAATCAACAAGAATGGAAGGTTTTTAGATAGAGACTGTATGAAGCTTGTGAGTTTGCATACTAAAGATTAAGGATAGGACAGTCATCCACATGCTAGTTGAAAGAATGTATCCTCTCTCCAAGGAATTTTTGCAAAGAATGCTTGATTTGAGATTGGCGGTTGTGGAGGAAAGTACAGCTGCACTACATTTGGTAAGATTCATTAAGCAACAGCTTAATGAAGAGTAATGCTGTGAATGGAAGTAAGAAGGGTTTGGGTGTTGGCTAACCACTACACAACAAATGGTCTTCAATTCACCATGTCTAACAAACAGAAGCAAACAGATTCTGGTAAATACTTCTCAAATCTGTTTATGGTTGACAATTTACCAAAAATTGTATGGTTCTCAACTCACCTTGCTTCACAGTTAAGAGTTGGCTAGTCCAGGATCAAACAGTTCCTGGTAAAGACTAATCAAATCTGTTGATAGCTGATAGTTTGCTAAAAACTATATGGTTATCAGTGCACCATGTTATGGCAATGAAGCATTGACTAGTCCAAAAGCAAACGGCTTTTGGTAAAGACAAATCAAATCTATTGATAGTTGATAGTTTACTCAAAACTATAAGGTTATCAATTCACCTTGTTGTTTACAATGAAGAATTGGCTATCCCAGAGCAAACGGCTACTGGTAAAGGAATATCAAATCCGTTAATGGCTGGTAGTTTGCCAAAAACTACAAAGCCAACTTAGTTGGATGTTGCTGTGTTGCTGAGAAGATATGTTGCTGATAAAAATGGATAGCTGAAGATGTCAAAATTATCAAAGATCAGATCAAGATTTGACAGAGTGTTTGGATACATCCTCCTGGTCTACAAGATGTTTACACTAAAGAAACATGAAGTTAAACAAGTTCAACAATCATGTTTAGGGGAGGATTGTTGGGAATTATGCATTCCTGACTTAGTACCGTTAGTTATATTAGTTAGTACCGCTAGTTGTAATTTGTACTGACAGTACAAAATGTTAGTACTGATCAGATAGTTAGTACCGTTAGTATAAAATAGTTAGTACCGTTTATGAGATATGCATGAGATATCTTAGGAAAGGATATGCATGATCTTTATACGCGTTTTGTAAAGCCCATTAGGGTTTCCTTAGTCTATAAAAGGAACCCTAGGCATAGTTAGTAGATATAGTTCTACACATATCAATAGAGATCTATTAGCAATCATAGTCATTGTAATATGTAACCTAGGCAGATTCAATTGATAATATAAAGTTCTTTTGTGATTCTTAATATTGTTCTTCTTAGCATTATTGATTAGTTTCCCTATAATCAATAGTGTTCAAATCAGTGTTTCATTATTGTTGCTTTAGAATTATCTAAGGGAACAAACCCTTTACAAGCTAAAGGTTAAGATCTATTCAGTAAACGATCCAATAACGAGTACTCTAGTTTTGGTGGCTTTAACCGGAAATTCGATATTGATTGTGCCTACAACTTAAGATTTTCATGCATGATAGGTTTTGAACATGTAAATGCTAATTTTTTCCCAGTTTTGTTCGTTAATATGATATCTAAGGAGTTCTACAATTCTATAATGAAGGACAAAGTTGAATACAAAGGAAAGAACGTAGTTAGGCCTTTTATGAATGTACCTATTTTTGTCAGAAATTGTTCTGTTGTAACTCATTTTACAGTAGTGGAAAATATGGATGGCTATCGAGATCAAGACATGGGAGATATCATTCTTGGAGAATCGTTCTGCAAAGCTTCATGCGTGGAAGCAAGAAGGTTTGATGGGTTAATCACTATCTACAATGGTAGTGATAACGTAACTTACCAAATGGCACGATCGCATCTAAAGTTTAAACATTTATTCAATGTCCAATGCAACAAGATCAAGCCGTTACTAAAGGTGAGTATGCATGATAAGCTGAATGGAATCTCGCATCCATACCAAAAGCTCAAAAGTTTCTACAAGGGAGTCTTGAACTTAGGACCCGAATATATTCGAGATGCGAAGATGGAAGAATGGCTCACACGCGGGCACGTAAGCATACATGAGATGAAGTAAAGAAAGCTGAAGAAAAAGTCTAACTTAAAGACTAGCTGAAAGAAAAGTGCTTCCCGGGAGACAACCCGGATTGTTATTTATTTTTATCAAGTCTGTCTTCCCAAACATCAATGCGGTGTATCCGCTCCATACCATACGGCATATTGAATGTCTAGACGTTATCAATCCTTTATTTTTCTGCATAAAAACTTTATTATCAGTTCTAACTATACGGCGTATTCATGCACATGATATGGCGTATTCAGCAGACTGACTCGTATTGATACTTTTTATAGGTTTCTCTAGGCGTATTCCAATTTATGGATATGGCGTATTGGTCCCCTGTATAATTTATTGTTTTAATTATTCATTAACCATAGGATACCCGAGATAGGATTTTACATGTTTTTCCTATATTTTACACAGGACCTCACTGGAAAAGAAATCGACAAAGTTGGTAAAGTATTAATCATCTGGAATCCTATGTGTGTGTTGTAGTCATGCTGGTATTCAGATGCATTTACAACACACATTCTTGCTCATAATCTCAACTTGGAGAATCTACTAAGCAAAACATCAGGGGAGTTTCTCGTTCTAATTCTTTTAATTTCCCATTTTTAATGTTTTATCTATACAACGAGGACGTTGTATAATTTAAGTGGGGGATAGAAATTAGAACGTTACTTGTCCTATTTTTCACATTAAAATGCTTAAATTATGCTCAATTTTTTTTCAAGCCTTATTCGTTTCCTAATGTTTACTTAAATTCCACAAAAATATAAGTGTGCCGATGATGTTGTGGACTTTATAACTTGTCTTGGTATATCTAGTCGAGACCACAATAATGAGTATTAAGGATTTAGATGGAGCAACTTGTTTAAATTGGTAAAAATCTAGGATTACACCCAAAAAGCCTTTATTTGTTATTTTATTAACTAATTACACTGGTTAGTTAACCACCGTATAAACCCTTTGTTTACTCTCATTTTAAGAGTAAGATACCCCAATAAAAATATGTAGAGCCAATCATTTAGGAATAACACCAACTATTTGTTTTGTTACACCTTTAGACCTTAGCCTACCCTGTTAGATTAAGTCCATTTATTAATTGCTAGTTCTTAAAGTGTAAAGTATGTATTTCCCAAGTCTTGTGTCATTTTCTATCTCTGGTGTGGTTGGGAAATTTGCACATTACAATGGAAATGTAAAAAGTAGTCAAAACTCATGTATTTTTACTACCATCATAATTATTGGTACGTCATAAGAATGAAGAATCATGGAGAAAATTATTCGGAGTTATTATGATCGTGAAGATGGTGAAATTACACCGAGATTCGTAGTTATGTATTATTTAAAAAAATCTAAAGAATTAGAAAAATCGCAACAAAAAAGTGGAGGAAAGTTTGAAGATAGTCAGTTCGTAAAAGCTTAAACCGATGGCCTTATTTGAAGGATCGATTATTCGTTTACGCATATAAAAATCAACGATGTAAAGTTTTGTATAAAGTGGTAGATATCGCCACTTTCCTTTGTAAAAGTATGTAAAGTATGGGATGATTGGGAAGTTGATCGTTACGGGAACGCCAACTTAGGTTGTAGTTTTTGATCTATGATCAAGACGTTTGTGTATATAGTTGTGTCTTTATCATGGTAACGGTTGGGAAAAAGTGTCTAGCAACTTGCACCTTATCTATTTGGACTTAATCTATTTGTTTCGTGAATTTTATCTAACAACAATTTATTTCCTTTCCTAATCATTAACCTTGGGTTTTACTCGAATGAGGATGTGATCAAGTCATGCATGTCTATTCCATCGTTACGGCTATGTATGCGTGATTTAACTGCCTTGTTGGTATATTACTTTTGGTGAAAGTTAGAAGATCCACACCCTATATTATTCTTCATACTAACCCTTGGTTAAACTCGAATGAGGATGTGATCGAACACACATGTGTATTCCGTCGTTACGGCCATGTATATGTGATTCAGCTACCTTTTTGTATGGTACTTTTGGTGAAAGATTGTTAGAATGATCAACCCTAAACCTTATTATAAAAACCTATTATACCTTTATAAACTTGTTACTCCTTAGCTCTAGTGGTAAAGATGTGTATCCTTGCCAAGTCTATGATAGAATACTCGTCACGACCGAGCAATTGAACGAATTAGTTACATGTTACCACATAGATTAGTTGATTGATTTGAGTGTTTTCATCTTCCTATTTCGTGAGGTGTTTGGTTGTGTACTTGTAATTGATCAAATAAATGCTAAACGGGAAAAATCCTCAGGGATACATTTTCATAAGCTTCTAAAGACTACTTGAGGACAAGTAGGAACATCACTTTTATAGCATCATTTATCCCATGTAAATAACCCATTTTGTATAATTATTGCAAGAATTGTTACTTAATCATTTGTATTTGAGAATGACAGTAATTATAGAGTACTTGGTGAAGATTGGCAAAAAGGAACGCATTCTTGAGCTTAAATGAAGACATTTGAAGATACTGACTCTAACATCCTATACGCCGTATCCATCAAGGAAGATACGACGTATATGTGCCTGCACTTCACAAAAGACCACGAAGGAATAAAGATCAATACGCCATATCCAGAAGGAGTCTATATGCCATATTCAATTTAAAGTCATAAAATATTCTGGAAGATATCGAACGTGGTCCTTACTTTAAGAAACCCCTGATACGCTGTATCCAAGATTTTTGATACGCCGTGTCGACCAAATTCTAGACCCTATAAATAGAAAACCTAAAAACGGGGTTTTAGTGTGCTTGATCATATTTTTGATACCTTAACCACAAAAGTTGATTTTCAGAAGACAAGAAGAGTAGAAGAGGTCAAGCAAAGCTACTCATTCCATAGGAAACACTTTTTAATCTTCTATACTCTAGTAATTGTTTGATTTTTAGTATCATTCGTTTAACTCGGTTAGTTTACCTTGGTTGGATTATTACTCTTGTATTTATTATGACGTTTGAGGGCTAATACCCTTGGGAATTAGCCATTATTATGAAGATTTGAATGTTTGGTTTGTTTATATCGAATGCTTAATTTATCATTGATTGCTTGTTTATGTTTATCAATTTATACTTGTTTACATGCTTTTGTATGTGACCTATCATTCAACTAGATCTAGTGATACAGACCAAGTTAGCTAGATGTCGAGATGGCTCTCCATATAGTGATTTATATATCTAGACCAATAGGATCACAAATAATGACCTATCTTCGCCTTTAGATTAGTTAGCTTAGTTGGACTGGCAGGTGACCCTTGGGAGCAACGAGTACATTCTTAATCAATTGGTAAATACTTGGCCAGTGGACTACTAGTATATAAATTGCTATTAAGCAGTAAGTGGGTAAAGTCTAAATGAGCTAGGGTTTAACAAGATCACTATTGATTTAACCCCATAGATAGATTATAATCAGCAAATAAGATGCTCTATGCGGATGCGTTTAATTGAAAAAAAATTCTACGTGTCTAGGTCTTAGGAAGAAGTAACGCCTAAGTCTTAAGAATGATATGCCGCCTCGAGATAAGTATTCATTGCACTAAATAAACAAACCAACGTTCTAATTGAATTAATCATGGTTAATACAGTTTTCTTATATTTGGCTAGACTGCTCTTCTATCTTTTCTCTATCTGCTTGCGTGTGTTATTGTGTCTTAAGTAGATATAAGTCACCACAAACCTGTGCCAGTCTCTCAGGCTGAAAACCCCCTTTATCAGTTAGAATTAGGATTAACATAAGTTTAGCATAGGTTTAACATAGAATAGAATTAAGTTAGTTTAAATTAGCTTAGTTTAGTTAACCAAACTATTGATAAAATAAAATATTAGTTCTCGCTCTTAGTGATCGACACCCTACTTATCACAAAACTCCATCTAACCGGGTACACTGCCCGTTAAAGTATTATTTTAGGTAAAGTCGACAAAATATAAATTTAAATCTTGAACTATCATAAAATACATCTACATTATGACACAATCAATGATCATGTGCATGATGAGATTGATGGGGTTATGTATGATAAAGATTTGAATGCTAGTATAAGTGGGAAAGAAGGTGACCTTGAATTTATGGTTTGGAAACAAGTTCTATACCATGGTGATGATGAAGTGGTGGAGGACAAAGAAAGACCAATGAAGAAGAGAAGGGTGAATGATGATGAGATGTATGAGGCAGCTAATGAAGAATAAGGTGAATGCTAAGAATGGGTGGTGTTTGTGGTATCTTTTACTATTACTTAATGTTTTGGATCTTAAATTACCCTTGTATGTATTTGTGGTATTTTTGTGGTATGTCTAAGAGAATGCAGTTATGAAAGCGTACTAGTTAAGCAAGTTTTTACCATTTGTATTGATACTTAAGGTAACAAAACAACACACAATTATTCAGAAAAGAGATCCATAGACATTATTATGATCTTAAGGTAACAGAACAACACACTGTTATTGAGAATTGTTTTTGTATTAATTAGTTGTTTGACAGGGTGTTTGGAATGCATTTATGGTTTTAAAATTTGGAGGCTAACTTGACTTGATAAATGGCCATACATGATTAGTTGAATTGACTAAAAAAGTCAAACATAGTAGTGGTGTGGTGGTTTTACAGGGTCATTTAGGTTAAACAAAAAACTAAAAAACCCAATAATAAAACATCATATTAAAAGCATTTTAATAAAAAACCATATTATAACCCCTTCATTACCAAACCAACACAACATCATCCTAAACAAACCAACGCCCAAAACCCAAAAAACAACCTGCCTACTACCCAACCATATCCCATTCAAAGACTTTGCTCAAAACCCTTGGTCAAGGACCTGAAGCTGAAATTCAACAACTATTTTTCTCAGTTACAACACCTTTAACAACTCAGCCTTCTAAAGCTTCTTAAGAAACTCTCTAATTTTGTAGGCCGCCAACTTTCCCCTTAAAACTTCAAGTTCTTCTATAAATGATTGCCTTTCCTTAACACTTTTAAGCAACTCCATCATTAACTTGGATAGATCTTTGGCTAATTTAGTTTCCCTTTTCGTCTCCTTTTTTAATATAAACAAGCATTTGATGTGGCATCATGGTGGAATTAGCACCAGCCAAAAGTTGCTTAAGATGAACAAGACCATGAGCACAAGCCATTAAATAAGAAGATTTTATATGTTGAACCCTTAAATACGAAGATTTTGTATATGTTTTTTATATGTGGTGTTTTTAGGTATTAAAGATGATATACAAAATCGGCTTAAATATGAAAAATCTGCGTGGAGATGAACTGTCTACACACACAAAAAATCAAAAAATAGGAATATTACCTTGGGGGAAGTAAATGTAAGGGCAGTTATAAAATATTATCACAAGAATCAATGTGTTATCCCAATCATTATCCCATTTCACAATAAGAACATAAGAAAGAAAGATAGATTCTAGAGAGAGAGATAGGTTTAGAGAGAAGGAAGGAGAACGAGAGGTTAGATGATTAGATTATAAGAAGAAATGAACCATCAACCGCCTCTCCACATGAGGATAGAGGCTTATATACTCGCCATACCCATACTAGGTGTATGGGCTTTCTATACGGGTCGAGCTCGACTTTGGTTGGGGTTAAGGCCCACAACCTATACAATATTAGCTTACATCTCGAGCCCGAGTCTGTTACTTAGCCTATTACATTATTACAAAGTTACTTAGCCTAGAATGACGATGACTTTCTTGTTTGCCTTAATATTTTAAGGCTAAAAATCTCCCCCAAAGGAGCAGTCATTGACATTACAATATCTTTGAAGTCTTGTTGCTCTAGTCTTTGTCTTGAACTTTGTTGTAGTAGACTTGTTCCTTCATGCTTTGTGTTCTTTATTCTTGAGCCTTTTTCTTTTGACTTTCTGTTTTAAGATCTTTAAATCTTTCATTGTTTGTCTTTGAATTCTTTGCCTTCTTTGCAATCTTATGTATTTAGACATGTTCATACTTGACTTGAAAGCTGACTAACAATCTCCCTTAGTAATCTTTGTCTTTAGCATCTTGATTTCTTAAGGAAGATCTTGAATATCAGAGTTGCAAAAGACTTTTGTAACATATACTTGATATTTCACCATGTATTTATCTTTGTCGTTCGAGCATAAGCATGTGGTAATGAATGTGATTGTGCTGGATGATATCGTTACTCCATCGTTTGTACCTGCATTTGAATGTTAGCGATAAACAACAGATATGGATGAATCATGTCTTTGTCAATCGTCGATGTCGGTAACGTTAACCTTTGGTTCTGTGAGGACCGTTTTATAGTATGAATATTGTACATGTGATCAGGTAGATTCATTAAAAGAACCTCCTTGAGTTGGTTTCCAGCTGTAAGTATAGGATCCTCTAACGCAGATGTATTAAATTCATCGTACTTGCTTGTTCTCATTACCATAATGTCTCAAAGCAAACAACACGATAAGAGTGAATCAGCTAGTTACTATCTTACTGATTTAGACGTCAATTCATTTACTAGACCAAAATTGATATCCACTTGACACATGTCTGATTCATATAGAATCTTGCAAGTCACCTACCTCAATGTTGTTTGATGTTGAAACTAGAAGGATTTCTGTACGTCACTGTGAAATACTAAAGTGTATCACTCTAAATGTTTTGGCAAGATCACAAGGATAATGCGTAGGACTCTTTGGTACCACTTGTAAAATATTGATGAACAACAAGTGTTTTACATGTAATGTATCCTAATGAGATTTATATTGATCTCTTCTGGCTCTAGACTTGATTTGTGCATTTCGGTTTTAGTAATCGGGGGCTGGAGCTGACTACCACCTTTTCAATATTAAGAATCTCGGAGTGAGATGTCAATAGATAACGTGTGTATCTCCATGACATATGAGACAAGAATCTTTTGAGAGAAACTTGAATTGTTAAGAAGGGTTGTACATTTCATCACTGGGTACATGATGTCTGTCTTCAATACCAGAAATCATCTTTGTGATTCTAATATATTATGTATTGACTCGGTTTCTACCTAAGTTATGTGAAGGCTTCTTTCTTTTCACCCTTTATCTATACATTTCTTTTTCATTCTTCAACCCTTTAATGTTTACCAAGATATCATTACTATAACCATGTTGTGATTGTTTTGGTGATAACTCATGCCTTAGTCTACATTTTTTCTCTTTACTCATTCATCTCCAAATCAAACCTAAAGACTGATATTTCTAACTATGGAGTGTCCTTGGGTAGATCCCTCTGGTTCTGGTTGGATCATAAGACTTATACCTAACCTTAACCACCTTATGAATTCATCTACGTCGTGAGTTCATTGTTGTTGGGTATAGAGATCAAAACCATAAAACCATTGAAAAGCAATCAAAGTGTTTGATATAGATCAAAACGTTTAACACTTTGAGAGTTTCAATCTTTTGAAATGCTCCCCATACACATGTGCATCGATATTCAAAATGGTTTCATACATGGAGGAAAGAGTTAATTAATTAAACTTAAAAATCATAGTTTGAGTTTAAAGAGTCCGCATATTCCAGTTTCTTCACATCCAGTTGATCACACATTTTAATCACATTTTCCCCTCCTATGGAAATAACTAATCTCTTAGTATTTTCATATCAATTGATTAAAATTTGAGACATGAAGAAGTTTCATGGGGAGAAAAATGTTAACACCTATATAGCATAAATTAATGGAACTTTTTCTTTGGCTCCCCCCCCCCCACCAATTTAACACATTTGACACCAATTGAGAGAATAGGGTTATGACTTTGTAAATTCCACATGAAATCGAGTTTGAGCCACTAAAATATTTTAGACACACTAAAATAGACATGTAGAGAATGTGTTTAAAAGCATTAAAAACTTGATTTTAAAAGCTCCCCTAAAAAATTATCCACTTATAAAAATTATTCGATTTTTGAAATTTTCATGAAAAGAGAGTGTTAAACACATAATTTTGAAAGATTTTAGAAAATCTTTTGATAAATTCTTGAAAACGTATGTTCAACGGTTTTGAAAACCAATGTTACTTGAGCTCTAAAGACTTTAAATGTCTTTGAATTGACGTTTTGTGTCAGCTCAAGTTCGAGAAGTTGTTATCTTCTCATTGTGAGGATAACTGTACATGAGTGCACACCTTCCTTTATTTGAAGAACGAGTCCTAAGATGATATTTAATTAGAAGTCGTGTGTCTTGAGCAAGAAGATTTTTGAAAAAGTGCTCCGAACGAAGAAGAATTCTTTTCTTTTTAAGATAAAGCGCACTGAAACGTACACTTTTCCTTTCTTTAAAAAATCGAGTTCTGATCAGAAGTCATAAGAAAATGTTATAAGACATGTTTTAAAAGCATTTGAACTCTTGTTAGAACTTTATTTATATACCCGTGTCTATATTAATCAACATTTCTAAGTACGTAAACATTATCGATGCCAAGAGACATGTCGAGAAGATTCTTTTTTAGTATTTTGAAAATTTTTTATTTTGTATTTTCTTTTTAAAAAATTTATATTTTTGTATTTTCTTTTGAAGATTTTTGGTGCGTAAATTATTTTAAATAATTTATAACAAGTTTTAAATTTATAACACTCGTCTACCGATGTCTACACGCACTAACGGGCAGAGAACTCGGTCGTATGTAGTGCATGACTGGTAAATCTGAGGTCGTCTCAAGAGCTAAGTTGTATTAGTTTTAATTTGAAATATGTCACTGTTTGAAAAATGGTTTTAAATTGATTTGGAATTTTGACAGGAAAATAAATGTGAGAAATAAATGAATTGAAAACAGTCAGGGAGAAAGGCGTGCTAACCTAGTTATTTCATTACTAATGTTATGATATGTTTTCCTAGTGCAATGTCTAGATATCATTTTATTAGTGGTTCTAATATTAATAGACCCGAATAAACATTCGTAGTTTGTCCTATACTTCCTTCGATCCTAATTCCTCGCAAGTCACGGTGTTAAGGTATCCAGGTTAGAGTGATTAAACCCCAATAAGATAGATTATAAACCCCCTCTGAAAGAGTTCCTAAGCTTTTTAAGTATTTATTGTGATAAAGGCGGTAATTAGATTAATTCCTACACTATGGATAGATGCCTACTTATCCTAGTACCCTGCTAATTCTAAGTTCAACATGTCCGCCTAATAAGAGAACTAACAGGATCTAAACCACCCTCAATACTACCAAAACTTAGGGTTCAATGACAAGCAATAAGGATATCTAATTCAAACGATAAATAAACAGGAAACAATCATAACATAAGTAAATTTATAACTAGGCCAACACTAGAAGTGCTTAGCCACTCATAGCAACGACACAGTAAGAAATAATGAAAGAGATCATGGATTGAAACATCATAATTCTTACAGGATGTGTTTATGAATGATTAATATAAAAATTAAGTAAAGTGACTTCTTCCTTGGACTTGTGGTGGAATTCTTCGACCTATGGAAGCTTGGTTCGCCCCTTGGTACTATGGTGTAATGGTTGATATCGAATGTGCAGAATGAGGGCTCTATTTATAGGTTTCGATTTGGTTACGGCGTAACTGATGTGGTTAGTTACGATGTAACCATGCTGATGTGGGCTTCCATAATGCAGGCTTAAAATGGGTCACAACGAAACTGTAGAGTCCTAGTTACGTCATAACTGTGACTAGGATGAGTCATCATTCTTCAACATGGCAGGTTACGGAGTAATTATGACAAAGCAGTTACGTCATAACCATGGTGATGACTATACTTGCCTTCTTTAAGTTACGACGTAATACCTACGGGGTAGTTATGACGTAATACCTGCGGGGTAGTTACGCCGTAACTGGTCTTGAGAATCTTCATTTTGCTTTCTTTCCACGTCTAATTCTCGTATCTCTTGCTCCAATGCTTGTATTCTTCCTGTAAACGAAATATAAAGTGATTAAATATCATTTTCAAGCATTTATACAATAATTATGAACAAATTTTGAAAGCATGTCAGTCAAATTTGCCATTTGGGATTGCAGGTTTTGAGCTTGGTTTTGTTGTTTCTCAAACACTAGCATCATTGGCTTGTGACATATCTTTCATAATCTGTTTTCGAAATACTACCGTTTGTGTCTCGAGGAGAGAGGTCCTTGATGAGCTACTGGTTGATTGACTACTGGTTGATAACCGCTGAGGTCTCGATAAATCTGACCCTTGGTTTGAAATTGTTGCTCTGTTTTGATTGATGTTATTTCTCGATTGACATTGTTTGGTTATTTGGCTATGAGGATTCTGAACAGGGAGGAAAAAACTGGAGGTCGAATTTGGTTTTGAGACCCTCGGAGTCGATAACAGAATTAGTTGGTGAAATTTGGCCGCAGCCGGCCTGGGAACATACTCTTGATGTTTGTCATGATACATGGTGATGTTAGTGCTGGACAGTTTTGATGAAGAATGACCTCCCTCCACAAGTTACACAAACTTTGTTCTTCAACCGCTTTTACGGGGGCGGGAAGCTCGGGGGTTTGGTTTGGTTCTTGTCTATCGAGAATTAATTGCCGAAACCATGTCTTTGTAGTTCAGCAACATCAAGATGTAAATAGTGGGGTGGTAGAGCTTGTTCTCATTTTAGCTACATCAGCTTTGGTTTCTTGACTGTCGTACTTTAACTTGATCTCGATAATTTTTTTAAATAATTCTCGAGGCTATTTGTTGATCTTAGATGTTACCAACGGCAGCGGAGTTCAATGAATTCTTGAGCTATTTGAAATATTAAAGGGCTATATAGTAATGGCTCGTGTTGATATGCAATCTGATAAAACCCATGTCTGTGGGGCAAGTTTAGAATCCCCTTAAAAGATATTGTGAAACGATCCCAAGCCTCATAAAACGTCTCATCAAATTTTTGCTGAAATCTCGTGATTTCATTTCTGAGATTTGTCGTTTTAGAGGGCCCGGGAAGAAAGAATTTGATTAATAAATTTCGAACAGCATCATCCAATGTTTCAATCGACGAGGAGGTTCTTTTTCTAGCCAAATCCGGGCTGCCCCTTCGAGAGAAAACGGGAAAAGCATAAGCTTAACCGACGTATTTGGTACGTTCGGAATCTTCATTGTAGAAGTGATCTTGTTGAAATAACGGATGTGAGCATGTGGGTCTTCTTTATCGTGTCCAAAAAATTGCTTGTTTTGAACAAGATTCAGAAGACCATGCTTGATCTCAAAGTTATTCGCGGTGTGGGGTGTTTCAGGAAATAAACTATCGCATCCTCTTAACCCTCGGTGGGTGCTTCGAGCAATTGCGCCATAGTCGATTGTCGGCCCATCGTAACTATGGAGGATTATCAGGTTTCTCAATTTAGATGTTTCAAAAGAAGTTTGTCGAACTTTGTGTGTGTCGACGTCTACGGGCTTGAGGATCGACGTATGGTGCGCATGCACAAAATAGAAATATAAAAAGAAAATTTACACTAATTTTTTTTTGGTTTTTCAAAGATTAATTCACAATTGATTTTACGGACAATGAGATAAGACAACTTAAACCAAATAATCAGCTTACTTCACGGTAGCTCTCAAAAAGATAAAACTCAACAAGGTGAGCGGTAGGATAGTAGGAATAGCGCGAAGCTTATTTCTCCTTTCGGGTGTAGTTCTAGGAAAACCCTCCTTATACCAACTTTTAGTTTATTTTAACTTCTCGAGGTGAGCCCGTTCGTCGTAAAGAGACACAAAGGCAAGTTTTTAATCTTTTGTTTCGAATTGGGAACCAACCAAGTTCACCGGATCTATTATGTAATACCTAGTTGAGAATATTATATTTTTAGTATTTTACCAAGTTCTGTGAAATTTTATTTCTTTTTTATTATGGACAATGTGTTTATATTTTTGATTTTCTTTTTTTTTTTTTTTTTTTTTTTTTTTTTGGATTTTTAAGTCGATAATTATACTAAAAAGGAAATGGAAAATAATTTTTTGTCATTTTTTTTATTTTTTTTTATTATTTTTTTTTTTTTTTATAATAAAGAAAATATTTCACAGTTCAAAAACAGATAGTCAAACGTAAAGTTAAAACGTTTTTGCACAGCTCCCCGGCAGTATCGGCGCAAATTGATTTCGCCTCTGGACTACACCTTAAAATTACATATTATATAATAAAATATCATAATATATAGTAAGGAATCGTCTCAAAACGCTGAGTACCAATGTTACCGAGGAAGTAGTATCAGAGTTTTCCCGGGTCGTAAAATCTCCCCAACACGAACAGGCTGAATGGTAAATCGATCTCGAATATGACTTGATGATTGAATTGAGAAAACGAACATGATTTGTTTTTTAACTAGATTAGGGCTAAAATTAATAAAGGAAAACTAAAAAATTATTCTCACGGGAAACAGGCAATGGAAATTGGGGAAAACCTTAATTAAAACTAACGGGGTGCAGAAAATAGTTTATATTATGGATAAATACCTAAACTGGGTGCAAGAACAATGGCGCAATGGGAATCCATAAAAAATCTAGGGCGAAAAACATAATTGGCTAAAAATGAAGTTTGGACTAAAATAATTTAAAATTTATTAACTATTTAAATATGCAATTATAGACCTATCCGGGAATTAAAATAGCAAGCCTTAAAACTAAAAATTATAAAAATATAAAGTCCTCTAAAATTATTTTTAAAATTTTAATAAATCAAAAATATTCTAACTTAAAAGAAAATGTAAAATTTTCAAAAACACGGGGGGAAGGGGGGTTCGATAACGAACAAAACCCGGTTAAGAAACACAGAAAAATTGCGGGCTCGGTAAACGGGCCCGGAACTGAAATCTTTAGCATAAAATTACTACATAAGTTGTTAAAATTTCCTTACAAACTAGTTGATTAAAGAAAATTTCTCTAAAAAGAGAAAAATATTTTTTTGTTATGTTTTTGTATTTTTTATGATTTTCTAAGATTTAAAAAACTAATTAAAATAATTAAATAGAAAAAGACAGCAAAATATAACTACCAAAAAATCTGAATGAAAAATCAAATTTAATTAAAGATAAGAAAAAAAGTTTGAGGAATCTAAAATATAAAAAGCCCTAAAAGTTACTGTAGGCCCCCCATAAATTAAAAAAAAAAATAAATTATATTAATTAAACTAATTAAAAACTAAAACCTAAAATTATTAAATTAAATAACAATAAACTAACGGCCTAACTGGCTAAGGACTCTAGTGCAAGGACAAAATGGACTGACGGGGTAACAAGCCTAAACTAACCACTGGGGACTAACAATGCTAACTATAAAAGAAGAAAAATTACACATATGGTCCCTGAAACTGAATGTGGACCCCGATTTATCAAAGTGGGTCCAGGTGCTTATCTAGACAAAAAACCCAAAACACGCAAAACTTGTTCAGCGGGGCCCTTTTATTGGCAACATTTTTTCTAAAGCACCTAAGTGCTGAATGAAATTGGTTAAATAAGCAGGAAGTAAGCTTTTGGACTGCAAAGAGCCCTAAATAAGCTTTTTTCAGCTATATTTTCTTTTCTTTTGGGGCTTAGCTCACAAGATACAGTGCGAAAGGGAGGGGAGGGAAACTAATGAAATAAGCTACTAGGCCTAAGGGAGTCTAAATTAAGCTATGGTATTCTAAATTAAGCCCTAAAATAAGCTGATAAACAATTAAGCTATGTGACAGTTTTTTTATATAAAACAGAAAAAGGGGGTTTTTAAGCCTAAATTAAGCTAAGTTAGAAAGGTAATTAAGCTAAGCTACTTTGGGGGCTTAAAGAGCACTTAATAAGCTACAACTAAAAGCTAAAAGATACTAGGTCCTAGTGCAAAATAAGCTAGATAAAGGGTGCTGAAAATTGGTTTCAGCACCAGGGGAGAAACAAACACAGCCTTAAGGGCTTATTGAGCTTATCTTAATAAGCTCAAATGAGCTTTAAATGATGTAAAGAATGAAAACAGATTAAAAGGCCATAGGGAAGAACTTATTTCCAAAAGATGAGCTTTTAAAACTTATAAAAACATGCTGATAATTGGGTTTGAAATTGAGGGTTCTAAAAAAAAATTTGCAAAGCCAAAATTTGACTTAAACTTGGTCAAACCCAAAGGGCAGCAACAAGGGCTTGGGTTTATGGGTAGAAACAACACCAAGAGCACTTAAACCATGTGCTTAAGCTGCTTATGCACCTTGAGCACTTAAGCTCAAGGTGGCTTTTTCAGATTTTGACAGAAACCAAAAGGGCACTCAAAAACTTATTTCCAAACTAAAGGTGGTGATTTTAATGGATTAATTAAACCTACACACTCAGCCAAAAGTGGCTGAGTGCACTTGACCCATGCAAAACCCCATATGACCCGTTTTTCATGCTGAAACCAAACACCCCTTATTTATTTTATAAAAATGGTTTTAACTATATTTTACTTAAAAACAAATGCTTGGTTAGCTTTATTTTATGGTTACTGACATCAGCCTTTTTTACAAAAAAAAGGCAAATAGAACAAGTATAAAAGATTTAAACATATATTTTTAAATCTTATAATCTCAACAGTAGCAAGCCAACTCTAAGCCAATTTTTTTTTTTTTTTTTTCATAAATCTTTGAAATTTAAGGGAAACAAAAAAAATTCAAAGGGACACATTCGAAAGTTTTAAATTACAATTTTAAATTAAAGTTAAGTAAAAATAAAATATTAAAAAAAAAAATAAAAAAAAGGCTAAAAAAAAACTAGTCTCCAGTTCGGCTTGTCTTCTTCTTGTATTTATATAGCTCTTAATCATCTCTTTGTGTTTTCTTGTGTGAGGTGTGAAGCCTCAGCTTCAATCTAGCCCTTGATTTCTTTTGTGCTACTTCTAAATGCTCAATCCACCATTGATATTTCTCGGGTTGAGGGGGATTGCCAACTTGGCAGGTTTAAAGGTTAGTGGTTTGTGGGTTTAGGTTGGGACTGGATTAAGGGAAGGTTGGGGTAAAGAAAGAGTGGTTATCGCGTGATGGTAGGGGGTTTTCAGGAGTTTGGCGGGAAAGGGATCTACGCCTGAGTGAGGAGGTGATGCGGTTATTGGTTACAGGTTTTTGAAAGTTTCATTTGCCCAAAAAGAAACCCCCAACTTCTAGTTACTTGCCACTCTTTTGTTTCTCTTCTTTTTCAGTTATAAACGAGTTT
This sequence comes from Tanacetum coccineum, assembly GCA_026074375.1. Classification (NCBI taxonomy): domain Eukaryota; kingdom Viridiplantae; phylum Streptophyta; class Magnoliopsida; order Asterales; family Asteraceae; genus Tanacetum; species Tanacetum coccineum. Next base: position 47,807 of record BQNB010025174.1, read on the forward strand.
GAGAGTAGTCACAAACAGTCCTTGTGTTTTATCTTAAAACTAAGATAAAGAAGGATTAGGCAATTGGAGTTTTTGCCCTTGCCTTTAAAAAGGGAAAAACGTTTTGTACATATGGCAATTTCAGTCCCTCTATATTGTTTTTTTTTAAACCATTTTTCTTTTATAAAACATTTTCAAAATTGACAATTTCAGTCCCTGGGGTTTATAAAAAACTGTTTTGGGCTTGGGTTTGTGTACTGGGCTTGTATTGGGCCCAACTGGGTGTGTTTGGCCCAATAAGGATTTGTGCTGCATGTTATTTGGCTTTTTAAGGCCCAATAAGGTTGGTGGTGGGTTTTGTCATGTGTACAATGGCTGAGTTGGCTTTGTTCAGGGCTAGGATCGGTCTTCAAAGTCTTCACAGTCTTTTGTCAAAGAACACAAATGGGCTGTGTCAGATTGATTGAGGGCCCATTTGGTCTTCACTTAGTCTTCATCAATATACTATTGGGCTTTCCCGGCCCATCTAGATGGGTTGAGATTGTATCCAGATAGTATTCTTCAATTAACGGCTCCGGTTTTGAATGTTTAATTTGTTGAGTTGACTCTTGACTTTGACTTTTCTGGTCTTTGGCTTTGATGTTGGCTTTGTCCTTCACAGCTTTTCTCCATTCGAGTCCGGTTTTGTCGTTTTTGGTTGTGTTTTCGTCCTTTTCGTAGGTTATCCTTCCTGCACTAATACATTTAGGGGCAAAACGCAAGAGTAAATCTTTGGCATTTTAACGATCCGTTTTTGGTTATTTCAGGCTCGTTTTAAAGGTAAAAGGTATGTGTATTTAAGACATACACGCACCTTGCTTCACAATGAAGAGTTGGCTAGTCCAGGATTAAACAGTTCCTGGTAAAGACTAATCAAATCTGTTGATAGCTGGTAGTTTGCTAAAAACTATATAGTTATCAGTGCACCATGTTATGGCAATAAAGCATTGGCTAGTCCAAAAGCAAACAGCTACTTGTAAAGGAATATCAAATCCGTTAATGGCTGGTAGTTTGCCAAAAACTACAAAGCCAACTTAGTTGGATGTTGTTGTGTTGCTGAGAAGATATGTTGCTGATAAAAATGGATAGCTGAAGATGTCAAAATTATCAAAGATCAGATCAAGATTTGACAGAGTGTTTGGATACATCCTCTTGGTCTACAAGATGTTTACACTAAAGAAACATGAAGTTAAACAAGTTCAACAATCATGTTTAGGGGAGGATTGTTGAGAATTATGCATTCCTGACTTAGTACCGTTAGTTATATTAGTTAGTACCGCTAGTTGTAATTTGTACTGACAGTACAAAATGTTAGTACTGATCAGATAGTTAGTACCGTTAGTATAAAATAGTTAGTACCGTTTATGAGATATGCATGAGATATCTTAGGAAAGGATATGCATGATCTTTATACGCGTTTTGTAAAGCCCATTAGGGTTTCCTTAGTCTATAAAAGGAACCCTAGGCATAGTTAGTAGATATAGTTCTACACAGATCAATAGAGATCGATTAGCAATCATAGTCTTTGTAATCTGTAACCTAGGCAGATTCAAGTTATAATATAAAGTTCTTTTGTGATTCTTAATATTGTTCTTCTTAGCATTATTGATTAGTTTCCGCATAATCAATAGTGTTCAAATCAGTGTTTCATTATTGTTGCTTTAGAATTATCTAAAGGAACAAACCCTTTACAAGCTAAAGGTTAAGATCTATTCAGTAAACGATCCAACATTATACATAAAACAATTTTATCAAATCTATTTGCTCACTTTTACCATCAGTACAAAGTTAATAGATACTGTAATACACTAAATTGAGTAAAAGCCAAGCAAGAACTGAAAAACTAAGAGAGAAGATCCAAACCACATCACTTTATAACACAACTATTACTTTGAAATACACTCGATGTTCCCGGCTAGAAAACCACTTTTCATGCCGCCAGATTATTTAGTATTCGCTAAACGGGCAGAAAATGGATTCTTAGATTTCATAGCTTCCATTTGACGAATAGCACGTGCCGGATTCAGGCTTTTCGGGCACGTGGCGGTACAATTCTTTATGGTTCTACATCTGTACAAACGTTTGTCATTTTCAGTCAACGCCTACAGTCTCTCCTCCGTGTAATCATCTCTGCTGTAACACAAAGAAAACCAACCAACACGGAAATCCAACGATTAGCATGCAACAATGCTGCAGGTCCATCAAACTCCTCTGGGTTCCACCAGTACGACGGACATGATGTGCTACAACAAGCACACAATATGCACTCATACAAACCGTCTAGTCTCTTTCTCTGTGCAGGTGACTGCCTGTACTCCCTTCCATCTGATGGAGGCTTCTTTGTCTTCAACCATGGCTCAATCGACCTACAAACATTTATCACACACACTCGGATTCTCATGTGATCAAGTCAACATGTAAGAAAGCAAGGAAAAAAAGTTTGCACCTAGTTATTTTGACACAAGAATTCACACGGCTGGATACAAAACAAGAATCTTAGATGGCCCATTTTATTACGTTCTAAGCGGGGATAGTCCACGACTAATATGATTCTAGACTAGAGGCCAATACATACACTATATATGACAACAAAGTAAACTCCAAACTTGGTGTAAATTCCATAATTAGCAGCTTCGGGCGGTGTTTGGATTTAGTTTTTTTAGCTTGCTTATATCTGAATCTGGAAAGACTTATAAACTCGCTTTTTTCTCATTTACGAGCTTATAAACTTGAGCTTATGGTTTATTCAAGTCAATAGAAAAAAGCTTACAAGCTTTTCCAGATTTATATAATTAAACTCGTAGGTTGGGTAAAAGAAGCTAATCCAAACGCCTCCTTACTATGTAGAATGTTTCTTTATTTTGATAATTAGAGTTTCCAATTAAGTTAATTTGGTAATAAGGTTCTCCTTAACTTGAACTTATGGTTATTCAAGTTCATAGAAAATGCTTACAAGCTATCCCAAATTTAAGTATGTCATTAACTTATACAGAGTAGAACTCGACTGCCCTTACGTACACTTGCACTTATGACCGATCATGCATACTCTAGAAGGTCTAGAAGGTTGTGTTCTTACTTGTATTACTGGTAGAAATTGGTGAGATCAACAAGGTCTTTGATCACAAACATGTGTGGCAAATGTGTGATATATGTAGCCTTACTAGTGTCGGCATCAATGGGCTTCAAACATGCAACTGTATTAGTCCCATCAATATTCATGGCACAAGATCCACATATTCCTTCCCTACATGACCTTCTATAGCTTAAAGTTGAATCATCTTCTGATTTTATTTTCTGCAGTGCATCCAAAACCTACAAGAAGCCTCAACAAACATTAATATTGGAAATTATAACACATATTCATCGTGAGAAACATACATATCATCCATCCATGCACATAAAAAAATCATGTCATGGTTCAACTTATAATTTTTTTTTTGGAACAAAGTTCAACTTATAATGATGTTGCGTACCATGAGGCCACAAGTGGTGAGATCAATATAGTAAGATTTCAAGAAAGGCTTTTGAGAAGGATCATCAGGGCTCCATCTATAAATCTTGAACACTTTCTTAAGTGCTTTGATATTATCTTTCAAGGTTTCATTTGCAACAACTGCAGCTTAAGCATGGTCTTTAAGTATCCCAAACCTTTGTTGCTTTGTGTTCACTACACCACCCACTACCTTCTTAAGCATGGTATTCTACCCCATTTTTTATTTCACGTAGTTGTGGTGTAAAGTCGTAAAGAGTGTTGTGGTTTTGATGATGGGGTTTTTGAGACGGTGCATGTTGACTTGGTGGGAAGTTTCGGTTGACACCTGCACTACAAGAAAAAGGAGAACAGGTGACGGTCTTTTCCCCGACGACATTTGTCGCTGGGGAATATGCACTAAACGACAAAAATGGGTCCTACGTGGCACCAATTCTCGTAGACTTTTTAGTCAAAGAATTCGGACGTTTTCCCCGGCGACATGTCGCCGGGGAATATGTCGTTAAATTTTGACCAAATATTTCTACGTAAAACGTGGCGGGAATTTTTCCCGCTTACTTTTCCCCGGCGACATGTCGCTGGGGATTCACTTGTTAATTTAAAAAAATAAAATAATTAGTGTTAATTACGTTTGAGGTGACATGGAAACTATTTTCCCCAGCGACATGTCACTAGGGATACTACGTTAATTAAAAAAAATTAGTATCAATCGGTTTGGGCTTTTATATTACGAAATTGGGCTTCTGGTTTTTTTGGACAGTTTCCCCGGCGACATGTCGCTGGGGATAGTGTTTGACTTTGTTGACTTTCAACTAAACTACGTTTTTAAGGTTCGTTTAGGTCCGATATTCCGTATATTTTAACAAAAAATATAGATACGTTTTTAAGGTGTGTTAATGTTTGTACCATTGGCATGTCGAGGTGATATCGTTATACATAAACACATTCATATCATAAAAGTTTAAACAAAATCTTCACATACAATAAAACATACGAATTACATTGCAAATGACAAACTACTCCAAATCATACGAATTACATTGCACATGACAAACTACTCCAAATCAAGTTTTTCCATTTCATTGAGAACTTCGTGAAATAGTGCAGCCGAATTAACTGTGTGTTGTTCCGGATGCATATGCATGTCCATTGTTGCCTTGAGTACACTTATCTTTCCACGCAAGTGCTTGCAGTTTGAGCACTCTCCATTTCTTGAAGATCCTAGAGAATAGTTTGTAGGTGTTGAAGGTCCTGAAGAATAGCTTGGAGGCGTTGAAGGTCCTGAAGAATAGTTTGGAGGTGTTGAATGTCCTGCAGAGTAACTTGGAGTCGATGGAGCTCCAGGAGAACTCATCAATTCACGAAGTCGGGTCTCTTTCCATAAAAAAAATCCACATCCAAAATGTTTTGGAGGCTGTTAAATAGTAAAGAAATCAATTCTTTTAACAACTAACCAGAATATTTATATATTACACAAATAAAAAACATGTGATTGTTCACCTTTGATTTTGGACATGCATAGTATAGTTTACCGTAACTCTCATGTTTATACGATTGTCTGAGAACTACATCTCCTTCTGCACACCTACACGCAAAAGCTTCATGTGGCACCATCTTCACCATCTTTTTGTGGTTGTGATGGTAAGAGTGTGTGATATGTTTGTGGTTGTGATAGTATCTGCTTTTATGGTATAAAAGAGTTTTTGGCGCAAGTTTTTGGCGGGAGTATTTAGCGGGAGTATTTGGCGGGAGTTTTTGGCGGGAGTTTTTGGCGGGAGTATTTGGTGGGAGCATCTCAACTTATCTGTTAATGAACACACCTTAAAAATGTATAACCATAACATATCGTCTAATGTATAACCATAACATCTCGACATGTCAATGAACACACCTTAAAAATGTAGATAAATGCCAATGGTGTTGACATACACATTTTTATTCAAGACATAAGTCTTCACATAAACCATTTATTACAATGCATTCAATACAAATGCCCATGGTGCAAACATGAACACACCTTAAAAACGTAGATAAACACACATACACTTAATGTGTTGACACACCTTAAAAACGTAGATAAACACACATACACTTAATGTGTTGACACACCTTAAAAACGTAGATAAACACACATACACTTAATGTGTTGACATGCACATTTTTATTCAAAGGGCACATTCCCCTTCAACTTTTCAATGAAAAGCATCTTCTCATCAGCCCTCTCCTCTACCTCCCTTTCCAGGGCCTGCAACCTTTAAACCATCTCCTCGTCTCTCTGTACTAGCTCTTGCAAGTACTCAATTGACCTGTCCTTGTTCACAACCCAACCAGGAGAAGCTTCAAGTTCTTGAGTAAACAATTGATATTCTTCTATGGCAGCATGTAACTTCACACTCACATTATTGATCATGCGTGCGAGCCTAAGGTCAGCTTCCTTGGCCCTCCAGAAATACAAACTCAAAACATCTGACCAAGTAGTTGACTGGGTCAAAGCTTGCAACTCCATAATCCTTCTTAAGTTCCACATTGTTTGTTGTATTTTGGTTCTATGCATATGAATACAACTCACAACCCTTATATACACAATATTACACTAAGAATACAAGTTGCTATACACCCCACTTTGAAAGCCACTAACCCACCCTTTAAATATGAGCCACTATCCTACAACACAATCAATTGTGCAGACAACTATTTAAACAGTATGAAGATATAAAATATTCAATTGTGTAACATGTCTTGTATCCCACAACACAATCAATTGTGCAGACAACTATTTGCACAGTATGAAGATATAAAAATATTCAATTGTGTAACATGTCTTGTATCCCACAACACAATCAATTATTGACTCATCCGTTAGACATCTAATGTACAACGATAGCATATCGACTCATCCGTTGGACATCTAATGTGTAACGATAGTAGAGAATCATCGCGAAGAGGAAGATCAAGAAGGAAATAATTCACCGGAGATTGAGACACTTACTTATCATGTTCTAGCTACTTATGGGTGATTTCTAAGTAGTTTTACCTCTTACATCCACATCAACTAGAGTGGATACATAGAGATGACCCACTAAAAGTACAGTAAGAAAAAAAGAATAGTGGTACTAACAAAGATGGTGGGGGTGGTCTAAATGGGTTTTTATACTTGATAAAAAAGAGGAGTTGAAAATAACCAACAGTAATAAGAAGGCCACTTGCATGTAGAAGTACTAGATATAATAATACGGAGTACCTATTTATAAAAAATATTTTTAAATAATAATTATATACGAACCGACCGGAACGAACCGAGAAACCGGACCGACCCGGCCGAAACGAACAGATTATATATTTTATAAAAAATAATTGTAAATAATAATTATATATTTTATAAAAAATAATTTTAAATAATAATTATATACGAACCGACCGGAACGAACCGAGAAACCGGACCGACTCAGCCGAAACGAACCGATTATATATTTTATAAAAAAATAATTGTAAATAATAATTATATATTTTATAAAAAATAATTTTAAATAATAATTATATACGAACCGACCGGAACGAACCCAGAAACCGGACCGACCCAGCCGAAACGAACCGATTATATATTTTATAAATAATAATTATATATTTTATAAAAAATAAATTTAAATAATATATTTTTTAAATATTAATTATTAAAAACTCTAAAAAAAAATAATAAAACTTTTGTCGCCCGGGAAAACTTTTAGTAAAAAAATATAGTTTTGATATATTAATAAAACGTTATAATTTTTTAATAAAACTTTCCCTGGCGACATGTCGCCGGGGAAACCTTTTTTATTTTTGCCAAAAAACCCTTCAATATTTTCCTTATGGCGCCATTTTCCGCTAGACGACAAAGTTGTAGTTTTCCCCGACGGCATGTCGCCGGGGAATGTCGCCCAGGATACATCTGGTACCAAAAGCAGATCTGAGTTTACAGCAGCATCACAAAACGTAAAACATAAAAAAAACAACTCTTGGCAATTTTAACAGCATCACCACCACCTCTCACCCACCACCACCTCCGGTACCACCATCACATAACCCACCACCACTCACCACTGCTACTCACACGAGCACACAAGCACAATACCGCCACCACGTCCTCCTCCTCCTCTAAACCATAATTCTTTTCTAAACCCTCTAAATGATAATTCTTCTACTTCTTTTTCTAACCCTATAATTGTTGGTGGTGACCTCTTGTAACAGTAGCCGAGTCCGAGTCCAGGTTTGGTTGTAATTTTTGTTTTAATTTTTTTAATTATGATAAGGATTGGTATAATATGGTGTTAATTATAAAAATGTGTTAATTCTTTTTTGTTTAGCAGTTGGTAGCCGAGTCGACAGCCGGGCCGAGCCGAGTCCACAGCCGAGCCGAGTCCACAGCCGAGCCGACAACGAGCCGAATACACCGAATGTATGTTATAATTTTTATTTCTCCTTTTGGTATCCCGGGGGACATGTCGTCGGGGAATGTTTATTGTTTAAATTTTGTTAGTTTATAGTTATTATTAGATGAATTGCGTTAAAATTATGTATGTTTATAGTTTGACATTTCTCCGGGGTGGTTATTAATACAATAAGCTCATATATGCTGAAATAAGTTGAAAGAACAGCTTATTTTAAAAAGCTGTTTAAAAACAGCTTATTTGATTTAAATTTATATTTTTATATGATATAAATGGATATGCGTTTGGTATTTATTTTATTAAACCCTTTTAGGAATGTTTTAGGATTTTAGTGATTAAATTCGGAAAATCCCAGTCTGAATTTAATCATCCTATAGAAAACCCGTCTGAAATTAATTTATTAGAAATTAATTTCAGAAAGACCCTTATTTGGGACTGCTTTTTGAATGTTTTGTCTCATTTAGGATATGAATACGTATAATTGGTTTACTATTTGAGATGATTTCGACAGTGTTTCTCCTTTACTCCTACGAATATGTCTTTAAACACATATTTGGGGAGTTGAGGGGAAATGCTGCCGAAATTTTCTCAAATAGTAAATCGGTTATACGCATTCATATATGAGACGAATCATTCAAAGAGTGGGTTAGGATTGCCTTCCATAGTTGCACTAGGTGAACAAAACATCTCGTATTCCTCGGTTGAATGTGTTTAATTAAGTTGCATATAATAACTAAATGTATCGATAAAACGCAGTTATGGTAATCGATGATAAGAGTTGGACACTTTTAGAGCGTCATGAACGAGCATTTTATATCGGTCTTGAAAAATTCGTCGATCATTGCAAGCCGTTAGTGAATAGTGCCGGGAAAATAAGATGTCCATGCAAGTCTTGTCGAACAATATTGTGGGTATCCATCAAACACCTTTCAGACCACATTATGAGACATGGGTTTGACCTAGGTTATAAAACATGGGTTCACCACGGTGAACCGGATCTTCCTCCGCCACCGCCAGTAATAGATAACACAAGACAACCTCAGATGAGTGACATGACAGCGTTACTTAATGATCTTAGCTATCAGCGTTACTTAATGATCTTAGCTATATTCCTCTGAATAATGAACACAATGAGACAAGTAACGAACCGACTCAAGCTACACGTAACGAGTTTGAAGAGTTATATGCCAGTGCCAACGAGGAGCTGTACCCCGGTTGTGACTATGTGACTCGATTAGACTTTATGGCAAAGTTTACCTATTTTAAGGTTAAAGGTAGATTGACTGATTCTATATTCAATGAAATGTTAGAGTTTTTCCAAAATGTATTTCCCATCAGTAAAGGATACAAGCTCCCACTGTCATACTATGCAATAAAGAAGACATTTAAAACAATCAGGTTAGGGTACGAGTCGATACATGCTTGTGAATACGATTGCTGTTTATTTCGGGGAGATGATAACAAAGATTTGGATTTATGTCCGGTGTGTAATACGAGTAGATGGAAAGACAGTAACACACCGAGGAAGAAAGTTCCTAAGAAAGTGTTGCGTTACTTTCTGATCATTCCTAGACTACAACGTTTGTACAAGTCTAGTCACACTGCAAAGGAAATGATTTGGCATGCTACTAGAAAGTGTACGGAGCCCGGTAAGATGCAACACCATGTTGATGGTAGAGCATGGAAGAACTTTGAAACCAAGTATCCAGATTTTGCAAGAGAACCAAGAAATGTTCGACTAGGGTTGGCTGCTGATGGTTTCAATCCGTTCGGCAACCTTAGTCAGGCTTACAGCATGTGGCCAGTGATATTAACAACATACAATCTACCTCCGTGGTTATGTATGAAAGAGAGTTCTTTTATGCTGATGTTGTTAATTCCTGGCCCTAAATCCCCGGGCAAGGACATTGATGTTTACTTGAGGCCTTTAATTGAGGACCTAAAGGTTTTATGGGACCAGAAAGGTGTCGAGACTATTGACGTTGCTTCAGGCAAGAAGTTCAATATGAGAGAAATGGTTTTATGGACCATCAATGATTTTCCTGCTCGAAGTAGTTTGTCTAGGTGGAGTGGGCAAGGTTACAAGGCATGCCCTATATGTAATAAAGACACTCCATCTGTTCGTGTGTTAAGCAAAACAAATTATGTTGGCCACAGAAGATTCTTAAAGAAGCCTTATAAATGGAGGAGTTCACGTGAATTCAATGGCCAAACCGATAATAGAGATCCTCCTAAAGAATTTGGCCAGGATGAAATCCTAGCTCAGCTTGATAGATTGCCAATGCGTCTGACGGGTAAACATCCAAGTTATGGGGGTGTGAAGATAAAACGCAATGTTCTTGTCAAGCTTAACTGGACTAAACGGTCTATTTTTTACGAGCTCGAGTATTGGTATTTTCTTACACTAAGACACAATTTAGACATCATGCATATCGAAAAAAATGCGTTGGAGGCCATCTTGAACACTTTGTTAATGAATGAAAAATCTAAAGCCACCGCCAAGGCAAGACAAGACTTGCAAAGGTTGGGCATTCGAAGTGGCTTATGGCTCGGCCAAACCAAAAACGGGAAGTGCTTGAAGCCTCAGGCTGAGTATTCTTTCACAACAGAGGACCGAAAAAAGTTTTGTCAGTTCATCAAAGGAGTTAAACTACTAGATGGGTTCGGATTATGCTTCAAGCACAAAGTGACCGATAATGATACCAATATAACAGGCCCGAAGTCTCATGACTGTCATATAATGATGCAATGTTTACTTCCTTACGAACTTTAAAATTACTTGCCCGATAAGATTGCAAAACCAATAATCAAGCTATGTTCCTTGTTTAAGCAAATCTGCTCTGCAACTTTGATGGAGGATGACTTGTTGAAAGCTCAGATCAAGGTGGTCGATATTTTGTGCGATCTTGAGCTCATATATCCTCCTGCTCTCTTTGACATTATGATTTACTTTGTTATCCATTTACCTCTAGAGGCTCTTGAAGGCGGGCCTATTCGCCCCCGATGGATGTTTCCATTTGAAAGATACATGAATAAGCTAAAAGGTTATGTACGAAATAAAGCTAAGCCGGAAGGTTCGATTGCGGAGGGTTATGTTGCAAAAGAAGCATTGACTTTCAGTTCTCTTTATTTTTGGGATATTACCACAAAATTTTATCGTCCCGACCGTAATGTGGATCCCCCTCCCCCAACGTGTCATTATCAGGTGTTCCGATCGGTATGTAAATCGATTGATTTATGGTCGGTTATTCGGTTTGATGCCCAAGAGTTGAAGAAAGTAAAATGGTATGTACTTCACAACATTCCTGAGATCGCTACGTACCGGTCCCAGTTCAAGAGGTACGCGTTTTTTTATTTTGAAACTTCTTTTTCTTAACTTATCATTTCGACGACTTATTCTAATACCATGAACGTTTTTCAGTTTATTTCCTAACAAAGACATGAAAGAAGAGTTCTCCGACTGGTTTGGGTCGCAGGTAAACTTAGACTTATTTTGTGTACTTAACTGTAAAATAACAATATCATATTTTGTGTTCTCTATCTAATCCTATCTTCTTCATAGATCCGTCAACGTCACATAGACAATGATAAAGACCCAGAGGTTAGCACAACCAGCGAGTTATTCGCTTTGGCTTGTGAACCAACATGGACTCCAATCTCAATAAACTCTTGCGTTGTCGACGGTGTGAGGTATGTCGTGCACAGCCGCGATGAATGTCGCACAACTCTAAACAGCGGCATTTGTTTGCTTCGCCCTGACGGAGAAATGTATTATGGTCAGCTTCAAGAATTCCTCGAGTTTAATACGAGTTAAGTGGTTCGATACTCGCAACCAAGGACGTAAAGTCAAACGTCTTGTCCTTAGAAACAACATGACACAAATCGACACAAGAGCTGAGGCATTTAAAGATGATCAATACATTCTCGTAACACAAGTCAAACAAGTCTTCTACCTTGAAGATAAGGCCAAACCCTACTGGAAGGTCGTTGAACATGTTAATCATAAAAAGTTTTCCGACGGGGGTGTCATCGTGGTAGAGAACGATCTTGATATTATACATTTCGATAACTCATCTGATCTCCCACTTTTTACTAGTTTGAATGACTTGGATAATGCGACCTTGCATATAGATGGTCAACCAACGAAGGTTAACGCACCGCCATATATCATTGATGCTGTTGACGAAGAC
>BQNB010025175.1:0-59929 GCA_026074375.1 Tanacetum coccineum
ATATTTATTTAAACCTATGTTATTCACTCAACTTTTGTTGACGTTTTCTCATGTTTAATCTCAGGTAATAATGCTTAACGTTGAAGGTTGGAAGCTCGATGGATATCAAGCGGATGGGCGTTCTTGTGTTGTTTTAAAAATGGTGCTTGTTGGTCAAGTCATGTGACTTAAAAACTTTGTCGTTGTCAGTCGTGTTTAAACTTATGTCATGTATGGTACTTTAAATTGTGGGCCCGCATATAACTCTGATATTTTGTCAAGCACCGTAATGTATGACTTTCATGTTTTGTTGTGACTTGTAATCCTAGAGTCTTGTATGATGACGTGGTACCCCCATGACCCATGACCCGAATATATTCCGCATTTTGGGGGTCTCACACCAAGTGGGTCCTAGCTTGCCTGTGTTAGCAGCCCTTGACACTTCATTTCTTCTAAGTACAAACTCTCCCATTTTGAACTGCACATGTCGCACCTTTTTGTTGTAATACTTCTCGACCTGTTTCTTGTACCTGGCCTCCCTTATAGCTACTATTTCTCTTTGTTCATCCAGCAGGTCTAAGTTTAGACGAAGCTCCTGATCATTAGTTTTTACATTTACATTAGACGTTCTGTGTGTTGGCATGACGATCTCTACAGGGATGACGGCTTCGGTACCATAGGTTAAGCTGAAGGGTGTTTCACCATTACTGGTCTTCTTTATTGTTCGATGTGCCCAAAACACATTTGGCATCTCCTCAGCCCAAGCTGATCCTCCCTTTTCCAGTCTGGTCTTAATTCCTCTCAAGAGGCTTTTATTTGCTCTTTCCACTGCTCCATTCCCTTGGGGGTGATAAACTGGAGTAGAGATTAACTGGATCTTGAGCTTCTCCGCCCACTTCTTGAAAGGATCATTCACAAACTAAGTTCCGTTATCTGTGATACTTGTAGCTGGGATCCCAAACCTGCAGACAATATTATCGTAAGTAAAGTTCACCACATGTTTACCAGTAATGGTAGCTAGCGGCTTCGCCTCCATCCATTTGGTAAAGTAGTCGATTGCCACGATTAGATACTTTACCCTTACTGGACCCTCCGGGAGATGTCCTACTATGTCCATACCCTACTTTATAAATCGCCATGCTACTAAGATCATGTCTGCCTTCGGGAGTCTGGGTACAGATGCATGTGTTTGTCAGTCATCACATGCTTTGATCAGCCCCCTCGCGTCTCTGTGCATATAGGGCCAGTAGTACCCCAGATTCATGGCCTTAACCACTACCTGTCTAGGCCCGTCATGCATTCCGCATGAGCCCATGTGCACTTATCTAATAACGTAATTGGCCTGCAAAGGCCCTATACACCTCATCAACGGAACCAAGTAAGACTTCCTATACAAGACTCCATCTTCCATCGTATAGTTCCCAATCTTTTCCATTAGAGTTCTAGCATCAACAGGGTCTTCTGGTAGCTTTCCTTTCTCCAGGTAGTTTCGGATTGGGGTCATCTAGGTCGGGCCCTCCTCTTCAACCACCATGTTAACCTCTTGCGCTTTGATGGAGCATTCATTCAACACCTCTACTAGTACTTCTTTAGACAAGTGGTCGAATTGAACCACTGCCAACTTGCTGAGAGCATCGACCTTCTTGTTCTTTGCTCTAGGGATATGAGTTATTTGAAACTTGTTGAATGCACCAGCTAGTTTCAAGACCTTTTCCTGGTATTTTATCATTCTTTCACCCTTAGCTTCATATGACCCTTCCACCTGACTAGCTACTAGCTTGGAGTCCACAAAGGCATGAATGTCTTTTACCTGCATCTCCTTGGCTATCCGTAGCCCAGCCAGTAGAACTTCATACTCAGCATCGTTGTTGGAGTTAGAGAAATTCAAGCGGAGTGCGTAAGAGTATTCCACATCGTCTGGAGCTATCAGGATGAGGCCAGCTCCGGATCCTTCATTGTTTGAAGATCCATCGGTATATAGTCTTCATGCCCTCAGGCCAGGAGTAAGATTTTCCCTTGCATTTGAAGATTCTAGGATATCTTCTACCCTTGGGTTGCTAGCCACCTCCTGTGTAACATTTATCTCTGTTGGAGTGTCTGCTAAAAAGTCTGCCAAGACCTGAACCTTTACTGCTACCCTTGGTACATACGTTATGCCATAAGCCCCTAATTCAACAGCCCACTTTTCTAACCTTCTCGACGCTCCCGAGTTGTTCAGCACTTGCCCGATTGGGCTGTCAGTTATGACCTTGATCGGGTGAGCATGGAAATACCTCCTTAACCGTCTGGCCGCGTGGACTAGGGCCATGACGAGTTTCTCCATCAAAGCATAGTTTGTTTTTGCCCCTTGCAAAGATCGACTAACATAGTGTATAGGCATTTTCCTCCCATCCCTTTTCGTGAGGAGCACCGCGCTAACCGCCTCATTCGATGCGGCCAAGTACATCATCAGGGTCTCACCTTTTTTTGGGGTAGTAAGAGTTGTCAACTCACATACCAATTTCTTCATCTCCGGGAACGCTGCCTCAACGGCCTCTTTCCATCTGAAGTCCTTTTTGTTAGTACATTTCTTCAACGTATCTAAAAAAGGTAGGGATCATTCGGCCGACTTAGACAAGAAACGATTAAGGGCTGCTAGCTTCCCACTTAGAGATTGCATCTGCTTGAGAGTTCTTGGTGAGGGCATGTCCATGACAGACTTTGTCTTTTCAGGGTTGGCCCTTATCCCTTCTAAAGTAACTATGTATCCCAAGAACTTTCCCTCCTCCATACCGAATGAACATTTCTCTGGGTTGAGTTTCATGTTTATCCTTTAGAGGGTAGAGAAGGTTGTTCTATATCTTTTATGATGTCTTGTTCATTCCTACTCTTAATCACCATATCGTCTACGTACGCTTCTAGGTTTACCCCTATCTGCTCCTTGAAGGCATAGTTGACTAGCCTCTGATACGTCGCCCCCACATTCTTGAGACCAAAAGGCATCTTCGTGTAACAGAAGACTCCCTCTTCCGTATGGAAAGCCGTCTTCTCTTCGTCCTTATTTTTCATCTGTATTTGGTGATACCCCTTATAAGCATCCAAGAAACACTTATATTGGAATCCCATCAGTGACTCAATCTTCCAATCGATCTCCGGCAAAGGGTATAGGTCCTTTGGACATGCCTTATTTAGATCTTTAAAGTCGATGCACATTCTCCAACTTCTATCGACCTTCTTGACTAGCACCAGATTGGCAACCCATGTGGGGTATCACACTCGCCTTATGATACCGGCCTTTAGCCATTCATTAACTTCATCAGTCGCCACCTTCTTCCTCTCTGGGGCAAGACTCCTCTTCTTTTGTGCCTTTGGTTCAATGTGGGGATAGATGTCTAGGCTATGCTCCGTTATAGCCCTAGGGATACCCGTCATGTCCGCTGGAGTCCATGCAAAGATGTCAACATTCTTTCGGAGGGTATGTATTAGCGCATGCCTGCACTCAGCGGACAGACCCCCTCTGATAGTAACGAGCTGCTTTTGGTAGTTATCATTTACCATTATCTTTTCCTCGATACCAGACTTGGGTGGCTTCCTCCCCTTGTCAAGTTGTCGCCTTTCTTCCATATCATCTAATTGCATTGGTTTATTTCCTGGCCTCCAGGAACGAGTCTCCACCGGAGCCAATGAAACTCTGAGATTAGCTACTTCTGAGCTAGTCTACATCAGAGTAGGATCTGTTACACGCACGTGCCGACTTAGGGCTTGAGCTTCCTCGATTTGCCTGCACTCTCTTAGAGTCTCTCTAGTGGTAGCTATAGTGGCTATCCCGTTTGAAGTTGGAAACTTTATCACTGAGTGGATAGTGGAGGCTAAAGCTCCTAAGCTCCTCATCCCCGTCCTACCTAGCAGAGCATTATACGGGGATGGACTCTTGACCACCGCAAATTCCATTATGACTGTTCGGGTTTTCCCGCACTCTCCTATAGTGACTTCTAGATCAATAACCCCCAAGGGGTAACTGACTTCTCCTGAAAACCCCACCAGTGGTACTCGAGATTCTTTCAGCCTCGACCTCGTCCGATAGCTAAGATTTCTGAAACAATGCTCGTACATAACTTCTGAAGAGCTACCACCATCAACATGTATCCTTCTGACCCTGAAGCATTCAATCAGGGCATCAACTACCACTGGGCAATCCGTTAGTTGATATTGAGGCACTGATGAGAATGCTATAGCGTTATCCATCCAGTGCTCGACCCTCTCGTAGGGCCTTTTCCGGTACCCTTGGGATCTCACCATGTTGATAACCTTCTCTTTTCCTTTGGCTGAGCCCTTGCTCTTCTGGCCGCCTTGTCTGATGTCTTTCACCAGGTGAGCCAATCTTCCTGAGGCCACTGCCTCTTCAATCTGTTTCTTAAGATAATAGCAGTCATTCGTGTTATGACCTCGATCTTGGTGGTAATCACAGAACTTGTTCATGTTTCGCTTCTCCAGAGTCCCCACTATCGGAGGCGGTGAAGGGAAGTTCGCATTATCCATAGCGAGGATCTCCTTCAGAGTTTTTGTCAAAGGTGTGAAGCCTTCTCTTCTAGTATAAGGAGCACAGGTCCCCATGTTTCTTCCTTCCCCCTTTTTATGACCTCTATTTCTACACCCATTCTGGTTTTCCGAGCAGCTAGCCTTACCCGCACTCTTTTCCCATCGAGGAGATCTAATGACTTCGGTGGTGTCTGCGGCCATCTCTCCCCTGATGAAGTCCCTGACTCTCTCCCACATCTCATCAACTGTCTTTGGGATCTTGTCATTGAGATTTTTAGCTAGCTCGGGATAACCGTGCGCATGCATAAACACGGATATCCTTAACACCATAGACACTCCTTTGATGTGGGCAATTTCTACCTTAAAACGGTCCATGAACGCTTGAAGCCCTTTATTTGGCTTTCGCTTGATGCCATGTATCTCCGTTGGATCTTTGTCATACCTTTTCTGCTGCGAGAACTCTTCCAAGAACTTGTTACTCAACTTCTCAAACCCATCAACACTCTTTGGGTCTAGGCTATCAAACCAGTTCTTTGCTGAACCACTCAGGGTCTGGCAGAACATCTTGCACCATACTAGCATAGGTCATTCTTCTTGCTCGGCTACGGCAGAAAAGATACTTAGGTGATCTTCCGGGTCTTTGTTCCCTTCATACACCCGGACGTTTGGTAGAAGCTTAGCCCGTCGATGATATCTGAAACGTGTGATCCTAGAGGTGAAAGGAATTGGCTTGGGCTGCCTATAAGGCATGCTCAAGTCCTCTGAACCACTGTCAGACACGGTGTCATATCCTGAGTCTAAACTTGAATTCCTTCGAGAGGCCCTCACTGACTGAGTCTTCGACTTAACACTCTTAGACTTTGATCTGCTTCGTGCCTCTGATCTTACTGACCGATTGGACTTAGAGATCCCCTTCTTCCTAGAGATACTCTTTCAATTTTTCCGAGCAGACCGAGGCCTACCTCGGCTCCTTGACCTAGAGGACCCATAAGAAGAGTACCCTCCTACTTCTTCTGCTGAAGGACTCATATGAGAGTTCTCCGACCCAGCTCCGCCTGACTCTTCATTGAAAAACTTGCGAGGGGTTACCTTCTCTTGACCTCTGTTGTCAAGCTCCTTGATCATGGTTCTCAATACTGTGGAAAACTAGAAGGGGGGTTGAATAGTTTACCGCTTTTTAATTTAATATTTATGTTTGTTTATAAAAACTTAGATTCGACTTTTTGCGAATTCAAAACTTGCACAATATGAACAATATAAATAAGTAGAAGCAAATAAAAGATAAGAGTTGGAGAGATCAAACCACAACACAAGAATTTATAGTGGTTCGGTTACGAAGCTCTTCTTCGGCCTACTCCACTCCTCGAGCACCTAACTCGAGAGTTTTATTCACTATGTCAACAATCTCCTTTATGGCGGAGAAAACCGTACACAACGTTGCTTATATCTATTTCCGACACTAAGCTAGATGTCGAGTTCTAATCTTAGCTAGAACCAATCTATCACAACACAACTTCACAATTTGTTCACTACTTCACAACTTCACGACTACTTCACAACTTCACTACACAACTTAGCTTCACACCTTGAACACAACTACACAACTTCTTCACACCTTCACAACTTCACAACTTCACACCTTCACTACTTGTCCTCACCACACTACTTATGTCACAACTAACTAACACTACTAGAAAGGATCACCAAGATCCAACTATACTTACAACAATCACCAAAATCTAATAACTACACAACTTTACAAGATTTACAAATAATTTACAAGATATGGTGTGGATGCAATAAGATTGCAATGTATACTTGGGTTATAATACTTCTTCAATTAATGATGGAAGTATTCTTCTCTTGCACTTGAGGAATTAAGCTTGGATCACTTGGAAACAAAGCTTTATGATTAAATGATCAAAGGATTTAGATAGATGTGTGTGCTGTTTTAGAACAGAAAGAATGAGTGCAAAATGTAAGAAAAATGTTGGGGAATAGTCCAGTATTTATAGGGAAAACTGGAGGAGCGGAGTCTATGGCCGGTCCCCTTAAATAGGGTGTCGGCCCCCTTATAATTAAGGGGGCCGCCCATGTATTTAAGGGGGCCACCCATTTTCAGACGCTCCGCTTTTTGTCCAATTCAGGGGATGTGTTTACGGGGCCTTTTCTAGCCGTTTTAGGTTCAAAATTTTGAAATTTAAAATGTTTATTTTGAATAAAACATTTCTTTTAATTGTAGAAAATGTTTTGTAAGTTTATAAAAATATTTACACCATTTTATAAAAGTTTGAGGTTGAATAAAATTTCCTTTGATCATAAAATGCATTAGGCATTTGTATATTCATACATTTAAGTGATGTAATTGTTGAAATGAGAATTTACTACTAAATACTTGTTTACGTTTAATTTTACGTTGAACGTTTTTATATTTTGTGATTATCAAAACGTAAAGATGTGGAAAAATATTATTAATGTTTTTAGGCATTATATTTTATCAACAAACTTCTGTATCATCAGTCAACTTAACCTCCTCAGTTTCACCACTTTGCCTCCCCTCATCCACAGCTTCCTCAGTGTCCATGTACTCCATACCATGATCTGTATCTTGATCATCAAATACAGTACTATCATCCAAAGTTGATTCAAGTTTGGAATTTTTCCTCCCCTGTTTGGATACATACTCCTTCTTTCCAAATCTCTTCTTCATGGATAATCTTTGCATACTCTTTAACCATGCCTTGTGGTGGGAGATTCTTAGCTTGCACTTCTTTTCCAACTTCTCGATTCTAATTTTCAATGCACTGATCTCTGCAGCTTGTGCATCCTTAATAGATTCCAAGGCAAGAACCCTGTTGGACAAGTTAGTACATAAAACAGATAATTCCTGTAGGTTCAGGGCACCCTCAGCTCTGTCAGATGTGTGACCACCTAAAAGAGGACTATCATAAGGTGGCTGAACCTGATCCCCTTCATTCCCATTAGTTCCCTCTAAAGAGTTTCTAGAGTCTTGAGTAGTGGCATGGCCAGTTGATGTTTCAGGGGGTTGGTCTCCTGTACTAGGTTGGGTAGGAGAGGGTATGGGTTGAGGTTCAGTGGGTTCTCCTGAACCTTTACCCTCTGCTGCATGTGTCAACATGTTGGGAAACAGGGGTGTTATTTTTCCTGAAAATTTTAGTCCTTTCCTAGACATATTTGTGAAAACTTTCAGATTGTGAGCTGGTGTAAGATAAACATCATTAAAAGGCTAACCAAGCTCAATTTGATTATTTAGAAACACCATTAAAAACCTTGGATACATAAGAAATTTCTTTTTAGAAGTATTCAAGTTCCTCAACATACCATCAAAAACAAGTTTAGAAAAGTTAAACTTTTGATTTGTTGCCAAACATATAACAGCTGAAGCAATATTTATGGAAAACTCATTCTAGCTGGTAGATTTTGAGCTTAAACAATGTAGAATGGTATGTATTAGAAACTTCCATTGAGGAGAAAAAAGAGCTTTTTGAAAAGTTAGTTTATTAAAATCACCCTCATAACCTATCAATGCAAGGTTTTGAAAAATAGCTTCATTTGTTAGGCAAGCAATACCATCAGCATCATTAAAAAGAAGAGAACTTCTTATTGATGCCTCTATTACTACTACTGCCTTGCTATCAACAATAGTATTAATCTGCTTCACATCATTGACTTTTTGGGAACTAGCAGTGTTCCAAAATTGTTTAATATATGAAGTATAGATAGGTGGACTTATAGTGAGAGCATGATGAATCGAACTAGAAGCAAGAAAGTCCACTATCTCATGAAAATCAGAGTTTCTCTCTGTCTTCTCTAAGCACGCGACCATGTTATGTTGATCGACAAACTCCAAATTCGCCATAGAACCTTGTAATAGATGGATTAAGATGTGGGATATGATCGATTGGGAGAGTGTGAGTGATTGGTAAACGGAATTGAGATTTTATAGAGATTTGCTTTAGGGTTTGATATGACCGACTGAATAAACTTGAATCCTTATCTGAGAAAAAGAGTGTTATAGTAGAAAGGATCAAGAGTTTTTAATCTATAGACCCCTATAGGCAATTGTTGGCTTAAATATCTCAACGGTTATATTTAATTAAGGAAAAATTGTTATGCTCTCTAACAGTAGTAACAATAACAAACAGCACAAACTTTTGCCTGGCAGCACCAAATTTGCTTGACAGCACCAAATTTGCCTGGCAGCACCAAATTTTCCTGGCAGCATCAAATTTGCCTAAGAGCATAAAATTTGCCTAGCAGCATCAAATTTGCCTGACAGCACCAAATTTGCCTAGCAGCACCAAATTTGCCTGACAGCACCAAATTTGCCTGCAATACCAATCCAAACAGCATCTTTTTACCCAAACCAATCATCATTTCTATCGTGAAGTACTTTTGAGCAGTACAAACTAAGCCTAGCAGTACTAAGTGTTGGTCTGGCAGTATTAACCAAACTGGCAGCACTAACTAACTCAGCACCATATGTAGCCCTAAATCTTTATTTCAATGAATAGAATGAGTCTCAAAGCATCATCTCATCTAAAATCTATCTGCTAACTAAAATATTTCATAGACTGTACAACAAAGTAATCTGCTGATTTGCTTCCCCTGAACTAATGCAGCTATAAATTGATCATTCCAATGTTAACCACCAAAAAATTAAATGTTGTGACATCAAATCCTTTGGTGAGAAGGTCTGCAACATTAGCATCAGTGTGAATCTTGATAACATCTATCAATCTTTTCTCATAGCAATCCCTTATGAAGTGATGTCGAATCTCAATGTGCTTTGTCCTTGAGTGATAGACAGGATTCTTGACTATACATATGGTACTCTCATTGTCAATATAGAATTTGGTGTTCATGAAATTAAAGCCATAATCCATCATCTAATTTTGTATCCATAGTACTTGCCCACAATAGTTAGCAGCTTTAACATATTCCGCCTTAGTGGTAGAATTTGCCACAATCGTCTGCTTTTTGCATTGCCAAGATATCAGTCTTCTACCAAGAAATTGACAACCACCTGTTGTTGATTTCCTGTCAAGACTGGCGCCTCCATAATCACTGTCTGAGAAAGCTTTAAGTTTAAAAGGAGAATCCCTAGGATACCATAACCCTAGTTTGGGTTGATGTTTGAGGTACCTAAAAATCCTTTTTACTACATTTAAGTGTGAAGCTTTTGGAGTGACTTGAAACCTAGCACAGGCACAAACAACAAACATGATGTCTGGCCTTGATGCAGTCAAATACATCAGGGAACCAATCATAGACTTGTAGATATGCACATCTACATCTACACCATCTTCATCTTTGACCAAGGGCTTATTTGACACAATAGGAGTAGTAGCTGTTTTGATGGAACAAAAATCAAACTTCTTAAGGATGTCAGCTACATACTTGTCTTGACTAATAAAGATTTCATCAGGTTGTTGTTTCACCTGTAATCCCAAAAAGAATGTGAGCTCACCTATGGAGCTCATCTAGAATCTTTTGTGCATACAATCTTCAAACTCAGTACACATAGACTGCGTTGTAAAGCCAAAAATAATGTCATCCACATACACTTGGACTAACATACTGTCACTCTTGTTCTTCTTTATAAACAATGATTTGTCTATTGTACCTCTCCTAAAACTATTTTCCAACAGGAAAGAAGAAAGTGTCTCATATCAAGCTTTAGGAGCTTGATGTAGACCATAAAGAGCTTTAATCACCTTATAAACTTTGTTTGGATGAGCAGGGTCAACAAATCCTGGAGGTTGATGAACATATACCTCCTCTTCAATAGTTCCATAAAGAAATGCACTCTTAACATCCATTTGGCAAACAAGAAATCCCATGAATGATGCAAAAGCTAAAAACAACCTGATTGCCTCAATCCGGGCAACAAGTGCAAAAACTTCATCATAGTTTATACCTTCCTCCTGTCTAAACACTTGTGCTACAAGCCTTGCTTTGTTTTTCACAACAATACTCCTCTCATCCCTCTTATTCCTGAAAACCCACTTTGTGCCAATTGCCTTTTTCCTGAATGGCAAATCAACAAGTATCCAAACCTTCTGTAATTTGAACTGGAGCAATTCTTCTTGCATTGCTTCAACCCATCTTTCATCTTCTAAGGATTGTGATATCGTTTTGGGTTCTTCTTGGGAGAGAAAACATGCTAACAGACAGTTTTGATGGTCTTTATGATTTGTTCTATTCTGATTATAGATGTAGCTTACCAAAGCTTGTTGTACTTAAGAAGCCTTTTGGATCTTTCCTCTTGTTTGAACTGCTGATTTAGGATCTCCTAGAATTTGACCTTTAGGGTGATCCTTATGAACTCTGAGTGAAGGAATAGGACTGACATCAATGATGGTATCCATATTGTTGAAATCAGCCTCTGCACCCACATCTTCATCATCATAGGCTCCACTGAATATGCCATCATTTAGAAATACATTAGAATCATCTTCTAAGTTAGGCATATTAGGATCAATGGGTAAATCAGCATTGGGGAGAGTAGATGCATCAATAGGTATTTGTCCTCCAAGATAGACAAATGATGATCTACTAGTATTTGCACCAGTGGGAGTACTAGCAGCACTAGCATATGGTGTGTTAGCAGTACTAACCAATGGTGAATTGGAAGTACTAACAGATGGCCTACCAGTATTAAGTTTGTTAATACTGGTAGCCTGAGCTGCCCTCTTCTTTTCTTCTTCAAAGGCTTGTCTTGTAGCATCATCTATAGCTTTAGCAGCAATTTCTTGAGCAATCATCCTCTCAAGATCATCTTTCGAGACTTGTTCAGCTTCTGTCAACGTATGTTGTTCTTCTGTTTCAGCAACATCTTCTGAATCCTGTACATCACTGTCTTTAGGAGAATTTTCAGAAGGTTTTTCTTGTGCAGCCTGAACAACATCTTCTACTAAAATCCTTGGCCTATGAGGGTGTAGTGGAAGCAGTATGTATTCCTGAGTAGGTTCCTTATCTTTTTCTGATGAACCTGCAACATAATGTTCTTGTGTACCTGCATCCACATTAACCTGATTTTCTACACTAACAGGAATATAGTTCATTGTATTTGTTAGAAAATCAAGATCAAACATCCAATCAGGACCACTTCCTGCCACATTAGGTTGATCTTCAAGAAAATCAATGTGCATGTTCTCTTCTACTCTTTTGGTTCTTTTGTTGTATACTCTAAAAGCCTTACTAGAAGTAGAGTATCCAAGCAAATATCCTTCATCTGATTTCCCATCAAACTTGCCCAAGGGATCTAAGGTGTTCAAAATGGTCAAGGGGCACCCAAACGGTCTCATAAAACTAATACTAGGTGGTTTACCTATTAATAGTTCATAAGGTGTCTTATTTTGAGGTTTGGTCACTAATACCCTATTCAGTACATAGCAAGCAGTGTTTACTGCCTCTGCCCAAAATGGGATGGGTAAAAGTAAGTCTGCTAGCATAGGTCTAGCGGCCTCAATTAGGGTCCTATTGTGGTATATCTTATATCATAACACGGGTTTGATTCTTGGATCAGGCTAGTTTTTAGAGAGAGAAACACTAGAGAGAGAATAGTTTAGAGAGAGAAAGTGTTTCTTGTAAATCATGATCACTTCTAATGATTTTAACTTTATGGTTCAATTGGTTTTCTAAGCCTGTGATAAATTTATAAAGGATCTCATTTGTTTCATCCTTAGTAGCTAAGAAAAATACCCAACTAAATCTGCTGAAATCATCAGTCACAACCAAACAGTACTTTTTCTTATTAATACTTTCTATTGAGACAAGTCCATATGAAGTAATTCTAAGGGCTTTCTGATGGTTCTTTCTAACTTGGCTTTACAGGAGGCCTTATGTTGCTTACCCTTCCTTGCAGGCAACACAATGGTGGGTGCAGTTCACAAAAACTTTGTCCTGAGAAGGTAAGGCCTCAAACTAGGTGTTCCTTAAACACGTTTTTTTATATTTTTGAAATACACATGACCTAATCTCTTGTGCCACAAATTTAGACTCATTTGATTGTTGCAATTGCATATAAACCATAATACCTCCAAAGGAACAATTTTCTTATAAATCCAAACTGTACACACATTCTGTAGAATTATGGAATTTGAAATAACTCCTTAGATCGTTTAAAGCCCCCTTCATTGAATAGAACTTTTATCAAAGGATAATAACAAGACATAGAATATATTTCCATAAGCGAAATATCATAATGAACAAAGTTATTCAACAAGGTTTTTCATCATTATCTTCTCTACAATGACTACTACAAGCCTAATTCTACCTTGATCAATGGTAGAACGTGTTTATCTAGAAATCTATAAACATGGAATCAAGATCCTTGAGGCTAAACTACAACCAAACCTTAGGCGTCTACATTGTGTAGAACACGCCTAACACACACTTTAGGTACACATGGAACAATTTTGTACACCTAAACCTAATGACCTGTATCTCTTTATATAGTAGAGATATTAGGTTTACAAAGGATAAGAACAAATAAAGATATTAATAAATCTTTTTAACATTTAAGTTTATCTTCAGAATCTTTAAAATCTTCTATCTTTTGAAGAATTCCTCCTTTGTCTTTTAAGTCCTTCATCTTCATATTTATTTAGCTTATCAACTCAAATATAATTCCCAATAATCTTCCCCTAGTTGATAATGACAAAACCATATAAGCACAAACTTCCCCTGAAGCTAATATATATATGAAAGAATAAGGATCATTCCACCAAGGATTTGTAAGTTGCACATCAAGCAGTTGTAAATCTTCTTCCCCTTTTTGTCATAATCAAATAGGGGACTAAAGTATGCAACTTTGATTTCGACAACCACAAACCACTATCACACTTCTAATCCAGCCTTCCAACAACTTAAATTACCCTCCATGACGCGCCTTAAGATAAATGAACTTGAGTAGTTAAAACTAAACTATCAGTAGTACCAATGACTTGGCATTAGTAAAAACCCTTCACCGACAGTGAAACATGTAAATGGTTAAACATTTTAACAATAAGCTTCCCCTGAAACCCATATGTTAACCATTTCTTGAATCTTTAAATTCTGTAGGCTCTATGTAATATTTTACGATGAACAACTAGTACAAAGTAATAACGAACATTGATGTAAAGTATATAACCCAAACTTGTGTCTTATATCTTGTACTATCCACGTGATGTCAAACTCATACCAAGACCAAAGTATAAGTAGATCACAACCTCTGACAAAATCTTATCTTCTATCAGACACATTAACCAAAGTGATAGCAAATGTTGAGTATATAAGCACCATAAGAAAAATCACATAAGACCGACCTTTGCGTAGATTCGTCAAGTCTTCATCACATCATTTTTAAGCACAAACAAGTTATCTTCAAAGTGTAACACCCACTTTAAGATATGATAAGAACACGAACCTGTGAAACTCCACTTCAACTTCAAATAAGTAATAAACAACCTTCTTCGTAACCAATTAAATCCAATAAATATGAGCCTTTTAAACAGTTAAGTAAATCTGAATCGTTACTTCCCCTTTAAATACCAATCAGTAGTAACCAACAGTAGAAAACATCTTCTATTGGCAGTATTAAACATACGAGCAGCACAAACCTTGGTTTAAGTCCAACAATAGTAACTGCGAACCCTAGCAGTATTAACTTCCTTTTGTGTGTGTTTGTTTGAGATCCTCTATCCATGTACTGTCCGATATCTGTCAAAGCTGGCAGTACAAACTCATAGCCAGCAGTACTAACATACAACTACAGTATTAACTACTAACTCTAGCAGTACAAACTATTCGAGCAGCAGTATTAATGAATATTGTAGCAGTATTAACCAAATATCATGAAGCAAACTAGCAGTATTAATTCCATATGACCACTATTGGCAGTACAAACATATCAACCACACTTGGCAGCATAAAGAATACATTAGCAGTACTAACCATGTTCCAGCAGTATTAACCTTAACATTATTATCTTGTACTCGAAACAACCTGGCAGTACTAAGTTCCAATGGGCGGTACAAACTTGTTATGGAACAGTATTAACATATCTTTGGACGAGCAGTATTAAGTAATGTTCGTTCTCAATCAGTAAAAATGAATAAGCATTAGTACCATCATGACATCTACTGTTCAAACACCATTAATCCATGATGCCTCTTTTTTGTACACGTGTTGCCTCTTGTTACGCTTTGCTACTATAACCTGATGCTTTAACCAATAAACGACCAAAACTGTTTGACCAGATTAGGGTTTAATAAAAAAACCTAGTTTTCACCAACTCGACATGCACCAAAATAATCATAATCGTCTTTTTTTTAAGTATCCAGACGACTCCTCTTTTAGCGACACTTTTCTGTCACTAAACTATCACAAAACTACATTCTCCTTGACAATAGCAACGAGCAGTATTAACAACCCTGCTAGCAGTATTAACTGCCTTGAACGAGTAGTACTAAGTAATATAACAAAGAATAAACCTGTTGTTGATGCCATCTTGTACTCCAAGCTGCTAATACAATAGTTGTCTTGGATTTATCCAATACAACTAAACCTTATATCAGCAAAGGAGTTAAAGATCTATTCAGAACGGGATCTCTTCCTGGTAGAACTAAAACACGTGATAGTTCTTGGATCATTTATAGCTCGAGGTTGTTTAGACCTCATCTAGGATGAATAACAATGATAATAACATGCAGCGGAATAAGAACAAATCAAAGTTATTCTAACAAGGTTTTTCATCATTATCTTTGTTGATACAATGACTACTACAAGTCATAATTCTACCTTGATCAATGGTAGAACGTGTTATCTAAACTATAACAAGGAATCAAAGATCCTTGAGGCTAAACCAACCAAACCCTAGGCGTCTACAATAAGACTTGACGCCTAGAACACACACACACACTTTTCTTGGTGTTTACATCTTGACACCCTCAAACCTAATAACTTGTATCTCTTTATATACTAGAGATATTAGGTTTTACAAAGGAAACATAATACAATTAGGAAACTATTAAAAAACATTAATCTCAATCAACATTAATACTATTAATTCTTTCTTATCTATAATTAATAACATTAATAACTTATCTTTATCCTTTTAAGCAAGTCATCAATGTTGATCTTGTTTCCTTCTTTAAGGAGATCTTCTGAAATCTTATCATTATTTGAAAAATTCCTCCTTTGTCATTTAAGTCCTTCATCTTTCATATGTTTTGTCTTATCAACTCAAATATAATTTCTAACAATCTTCCCCTAGTTGATAATGACAAAACCAAAATAAGCACGAGCTTCTTCCCCTTAAGCTAATATATATGAAAGAATAGAACTATACCACCAAGGATCTACAAGTTTCAAATCATCTATGTAACGCCTTCTTCCCCTTTTTGCCATAATCCAATAGGGGACTAAAGTATGCAACTTTGATTTCAACAACCACAAACTACTATCACACTTCTAATCCAGCCTTCCAATAACTCAAATTACCCTCCATGACGCGCCTTAAGATAAATGAACTTGAGCAATAGAAACTTAAACTAGCAGTAGTAATAATGACTTACAGTGGTAAAAACCTTCACCTCATGTAGTACATGTAAATGGTTAAACATTTTAACAACAAGCTTCCCCTGAAAACCATATGTTAACCATTTCTTGAATCTTCAATTCTGTAGGCTCTATGTAATGATTACTGATGAAGAAAACTAAGTATAACAAACTCACACCAAGACCAAAATATAAGTAGACCGCAATCTCTTGACGAAATCCTCATCTTCAATGAGACACTGAGCACAACAATGTAACTCCTTAAAGTGATAGCAAATGTGTGCATTGAGCACCATAAGTTTGTAGATCACACACCTTTGCTAGATTTGTTAAGTCTTCGTCACATCGTTTCTAAGCACGAACAAGTTATCTTTAAACGTTGCTAGCCGTTTAAGATATGATAAGAACGCGCATCCATGAAATTCTACTTCATCTTCAAATAAGTGATAAACAATCGTCTTCGTAATCAATTCTTTAAATAAATCTTAAAAATAATAGCCATTTTCTATCCAAACTAATCTGAGAACCAAACATATGTTTTAACCAATATCAAATAAAGCTAGCAGCATTAAATCTATAATGCCCAAGCAGTATTAACCAATCTGCTTTTTAATGCTAGCAGTACAAAATTAATAAGCCACGACCAAAAGTAATATAATCAACCATAATAATCTGTACGAATAACTAACCAACAGTAATAACGAATACCATGTAGTACCATCCATGAAGAGCATCACTAAAAATGACTAACAGTAGTAATCGATACCAAGTAGTAGTAACAATGAAGAGCAGCATTAAAATGGTTGAGCAGTAGTAAAAATACACTAGCAGTATTAACTACTAACTAGCAGTATTAACTTTTGTCGAGCAACACTAATGAAGTAGAAGCAGTATTAAAAACGTAGAAACAGTATTAACCAAGTAAGAGCAGCATTAACAACTTCTATGAAGCAGCATTAACTTTGTTCGAGTAGTATTAACTGCTTTAGAGCAGTAGTAACCATGTACGAAGCAATAGTAACTTCCAATCAGTATTAACATGATAACCACTTCAATAAACTTTCCATAAGAACCTAAACTCAAACTCTCAGCTTCCACTTTCATATAACATAAACTTCTTTATCATCTTCATTTCTCAATACCTTCTCTTTAATACCAAGTGTTCAAAGAAAAACTTCTAATAACAATAACAAGAACACTATTAAAAACAATGATGAAAGAGAAGTAAAACCATACCAACTTTAACTTTTTTGCAGCAGATTGCAAAAATTTATATCTTTCAATTAAAAGCTCAGATTGAAGATCCCTTCAGTGAGAATATGCCTTTATGAGTAAAGAATCTTCAATAAAAATTTCGTTAAGATCCAACGGTTAACGAATGAGATATCATCTTTTTACGACAGTTGTGCAGAAAGTGACGAAAATCAAATATAAAATCTTCTCTTCTTCGATTGTAAAACCATGTAGATCCTAGATTAAGAGCCCCGTGGCTCTGATACCACCTGATAGAACTAAAACACGTGATAGTTCTTGGATCATTTATAGCTCGAGGTTGTTTAAACCTCATCTAGGATGAATAACAATGATAATAACATGCAGCGAAATAAGAACAAATCAATGTTATTCTAACAAGGTTTTTCATCATTATCTTTGTTGTTACAATGATTACTACAAGCCCCAATTCTACCTTGATCAATGGTACAACGTGTTATCTAAACTATAACAAGGAATAAAAGATCCTTGAGGCTAAACCAACCAAACTAGGCGTCCACAATAAGACTTGACGCCTAGAACACACACACACACTTTCCTGGTGTTTACATCTTGACACACACTTAAACCTAATAACCTGTATCTCTTTATATACTAGAGATATTAGGTTTTACAAAGGAAACATAATACAATTAGGAAACTATTAAATTATCATCAATCGCATCAACATTTAATATAATAATTCTTTCCTATCACAATTCATAGCATTAATAAACTTGTTCTTAGCAAGTCATCAATGTTGATCTTGTTTCCTTCTTTAAGGAGATCTTCTGAAATCTTATCATCATTTGAAAAATTCCTCCTTTGTCATTTAAGTCCTTCATCTATCATATGTTTTGTCTTATCAACTCAAATATAATTCCCAACAACTTATATAATAGTATAATAGTTATGTATTTTTACTTACTATTCAGGAAAAGTGCATGGCGCACTCTTAAAATTCATTGTATGTCGGACAGTATGATAAGCTTGTATTCTAATACATATAAACTTTATTACTTTCCAATTATACTAGAGATGGCACGCGAATATGAACTATCATACTGAACCAAAAAGCACCAAGTGATGACTCAGCTACTTGTGAAAAATGATGAAGACACACCAAGATATACAATATAACACGATAGAGAGATCCCAACATCAAAAGACCCTATGCATAGATAATCCGGGACACCTCACTCTAGGTGATACTCCCTGTGGTGTTGCTGCAGCGGTGATCAGACACCATCTCTCTCTGCTGAAGAGACGCGTCTCTTTCTTTGAGCTCAGAGGCCTTTGATCCAAAGAATGATACGTCTAAATCCACCTATGAACACATTACACCCGCACCCGACGATACTCGCACGCTCATCACTCGAGCTCACACTACAACCCAGGAACACAACCATATAACCCACATCCCAGTGCCCCCTGCCCCGCCTTTATCAACTTCCTAATATACACCACCAAAAAGTTACAAATATCAAAGTTCTACTCACAGCTATTAAATTGTACACAATATACATCATCAACATAATACTCTTGTCTCCAGATAAAAAGTCTTAAACTTAACTATCACTAACCACATAAGTTAGTACCACACCAAGATTGTTATCTAAGTACGCTGAGGGGAAATAGAACGACTTAGATTGCTATCACATCTCTCAATGCATAGACTTAGGCTCAATCATTTCAGTCGTCTATCCTGTTATGAGTAAGCTAAACACACCATGTCCTAGCGAGTTATGACTATCACATACACACGACAGTATCTGTCATATAATAGATCACACTCAATCCATCGCTAAGCATATGATGATATATATTAAATGTGATCACTGATTTAGCGCATGATATAAGATGTGTCTCCTAATAAGAGATCCATACGCCCTCTCTGAATCAAAATGTATATATGTCGATACACCCGCTGAGAAACTATTAGCATAACGCCCGCTGTAATATCGCCACTGAGACTACAGAATGGAGAATTCGATATTAGTTCAGAGACAATACCTTCTATGTGAGAAGAACACTACGTACGCTAGTTTAAAACATTTAGAAGAATTGTTACATGAATCCCAAGCAAATGTTTCAATAAATCAAGTAACTGTTCAATAGTGGTCCCACAAGGTTTAAGTCAGCCAGGAACGGTTCTCCCCTCTCATACAAGTATAAATCCACACAGAATACAGTGGCCTCACGAATGCTATGTATACACCTCTTGTTTGCATCTGAGATCCACCTGGTGACACCGAACGCTTCGCACGTTCTCACACCTCCGCACGATTGTTTGTAATTCATGTTCGCCACAATAAAATAGGTATTTTTGCCTTATACCTAACTTATAAATTACAAATTGTACTGTTGAATGGACTGTGCTCGAAAGGATTCGAGTCAGACCCCCCGGAAGGGGCTGTCCAAAATATACACACCTCAGCATCTTATCTTGCGTACTATCCGCGTACTTGCGCACTAGCTGATATCCCCACCCACCTTACGATCGGTGACAGTATCACAGATTGTCTTCGATGCCGTTGGTAAATAATCATCGGCATACTTAATAAACACTCCATATCCTATCATGAACTCCACATATAAATTACCTAGTAACTGTGTCTAGAGCGCCAAGTACAAGACACACTATGAACATCTCCATAGCAACTTCAGCTACGTGGCATAATGTAGGTCTAGCAATATCTCCACTCGTATTGCCCTCTTGTGAGGTCTAATATGAGATTAATAACACTAAATGCATGAGATCATAGCACATAATCCATGAGATATGAAGTTAATCGCAGTGTGTGGAAGGAGGCGTGACTAGTACTAGTGTGAATGACTAGCCCACCATATCGTATGTAAGTAGATAAACAGTCATGGAAACGCTTATTGTCTCGTCGTAACCGATAAGTTTAGAATCTCAGGAGAGTGTGTGTGCACACTGTATCAAACATGTATTAGAAATCATGTGCGTAGATGCATAGCAGAATGTCTAGACGACGTTAGGTGATATCCACTCTATCTTTCAATATCTGTGTAAAAGACTTGAGAGACGAGTCCAGGATACGCATATATATTGTTAGTGTCGCGGCGAAACACTAAGCCATGTACTCACAATACATGTCTTTCAGAAATAACCTGTGGTAGACGCTCAGCAATAACAGCACTTTGTAACCCCCATACTTCGTATTCAATGTACCTCGTTATGTGTACATGTAACGATAAGTCTATTCGTAAATACAAGCATCTTACAAACATGTATTAGAAACTATCGGCGGTAGACAAGTATAAAGCTTTAGTAAAAAACAATTCATGTTAACGCTTCTCGTTCAGTTTAGTAACCGATAAGTTGATCGTACAAACAGCATTGTATTCTCACCCAAAAAATAGTTTAAGAAAAAAAATAAAAATGAAAAGGTGGGCTATGAATCACTAGAACGACTCGGTAAATATACAAGTAATATAAGAAGCTGAAGTATGACAAATCCTCCTTAGAGCGACCTAAAATAAAAAGCGCGACTTAGAAAAACAAATCTAATACTTCGCGAAGATGATGAAATTCATATGATGACTTTTGTAAAGTTTTACCTTATGTCCGATCTAGCATGGCATTGACAGCGTCAAGTTTTTATTGTCAATTTTCATACCTAAATTCAGTGTCACCCAATCCTGTATGAATATGTCATCTCATACATGTTTTTACTTTAATCTTTCACCCGTCCAAATCACACAAAATTACCGTTTTGGTTTTACGTTCTAGTAACCTTGTATTTACACATTTCTGAAATCTTTCAATCTTTGTTGATTCATAACTCAATATCCGTTAATTCATTACGGAGTATGAGGCTTTCACCTCAGAAGGGCATTTTGAGTCTACTTCCGCTTAAATCACTCCCAGGCCTACATCTGGTCGCGGGGTCAATGATATATGCGGAAATTATACAATTTAACAGTCTATGTCAAAAACAGTTTATTTTGACATATTCCACTCCCACGAAATGACTTCATAATCAAAATCTATACATGCTATAACGTCGAGACCTCTTGGAGATGTAGCTAAAGTGTCCCCTATCAGGGACAACCTTTTATTTCAGAAAGTTAGTGCCAAATATGGGGTTATTACCCGTTTCCCAATGAGTGCAAAATTGGACTAGTTTTAGTAAATTGGCCGTATCTAGCACATTCCGGAGGAGGATACGGCTCTATACATTAACCACATCATACCTTCGCACTTACAACATCATTATTTAAATTTACCAGGTACCCTATTACCAAAAATATTTCGTATCCATCTGTTTGCTAATGTTGTAAAAAACGTTTCATACTCTTTATATCCAATCCAAAACATCATTTTATTCTCTTTAATATTTAACACAATGGCCATAACTATGATTAGACACATTAGTAAACATAAAACTTAATTATTTAAGAATCTACGTCCATTTGACATGGTCCAAAAAAACGAAATAAAAATTGAGAATAAAGAATAGATCTTACTAAGGGTGGATTTGAGCTAGAGAATCAACAAACAAAAACACTCTCTTCTTGCTAGGGCTGGTCCAAACCAATGCAACCCTTAAATCCAGCGATTGAACACTTACTTAGCCCTAAAATATCACCAAGAACTTTCCCAATAAAACCCCAATCAAATGGCTTCAAGAATCACCAAGAAAACTAGTCCTAACACCTTCAAATCTTCAAGGAAACTATTACCAAACTTTGCAAGATTGGAGGATGGTGTTATAAAGCCTAAAATGAGTTGAATAATTTTGTGAGATGGTGATGGTGGTGTTGTATGAATTCAGCAGCCAAGGACCAAGAAGAAGGAGAGAAAAAAAACTTTTGAAATGGTGAAATGAATAGTTAGTTTGCATGTATGGGAAATGAAGTGTAATGAGTGGTTTATGGAAAAATGAGTACTTGGAGTGTGGAAAGGGTATATCCGCGTTTTAGGGTCTTGGGGAGGATAAAATTATTTTTATTTTTATGTGATTTTTGTTTGTGATAGTTTATTTAAAGTGTAGGTTAAGGTTATAAAAGAAAAGTAGGTTTAGGTAGGAAAACGCGAGCTTAGCAAGAAAAATCGGAAACCGCGAATCACCGGGAAAATGAAAAATGATAAGAATTATTATTATTGGGGATAATATGAGGTTAATAAATCACTTTACGATGCAAAGACGGAAATAGGTTTATTACGGCCACGCAAACAGCTAAAATACGAGAATTTCTTACTAACATAGGGTAGAAGTAAAACTTAAGAACTCGCTTAAAATGAATGAATTAACAGCTCGGAGTAAAATAAGACCATGAATACGGAATGTTACAATCCTCCTTCCTAAGGAGCGCGTCCCGGCGCTCGATTCTCCTGTTCGCTTTTTCACTGGCCCTCACGAAGGAGTCTGCCGGTCTATATACGTTAATCGCCCCCCACATCAGCTACAAGCACGCGTTCACTCTATCACAAACACATCTAAATGAGATATCCTAATGACACAATAAACATACTCATTAATATCATATGCTCATACCGATGATCCCCTCAGAGTCGATCCGGTAGTGTATATGCTCTCCGACTGATGATTCTCTTGAGAGATAATAGCGACATACAGATGACACTCTAATACGAGGTAGTGTATGTCTGTTCCACTAAAGTATTACTTGAAGCGAGGAGCCCCCTATGTAGGCAACACTGAGGAATTTAACAAGTAGTGTATGTCGAGTGCTCCTCCTATGAGGCCCATCCCCCCCCCCATAGAGATATAATATTGTGTGTGAAGAATCTCTAGTTGATTTTCTTGTACGCGATCTGACTGTATGTGGCCCTCATATACCGCTAGATACTGTTTCCGCTGTTGTCAGCATATATCGTACCGATAATCAGAGAACTCCACAATAAGCCTATTGTGTAATCTATCATGAGATGAACTACGCATTCGCTAGATAGTTCTAGCCAACGATAGCTCGCGGGTACATCCGCTCATGCACACGCATATGACCAGATTCAACGTCTCAGACTCCACACATGCAATTCACAATTCGTCACTTACACGCTCAAGAGGCGTCCCAATCCCATCTCAATGTGACTGTCTTATGAACTTATGGCCTTCACGGTGGCTTTATATTTAACTTATTCAATGAAGAAGCGCTCCTATGCCATTTCATATAGAGATTATAGGTCTTCACTACTTAAGTCTGCCGACACGAACACAATATCAAAACAATGCTACAATAAGCAAAAAGGAGTGTCTACCTGATGGCATGATTCTTCAAAATCCGAAGAAGTAACAAGAAGAGTAATAAGACGTTTGTCCATCATGTTCCAAAGGTAAGTGCCAAAAGAAGGCACGATTCGAGGTGACAAGATAAAGCCGCACTTCCATCAATTAGAAGATTTCAAAACAATGGATTACAACACAACATACGCGATTCAAAAGCATAAGAAGAGTGTTCAGACTCGGAGTCGAACAATAAAATAACTAGTGGATTTGACAACGTACACCGAATGTCAATATTATCAAAAGGGAAATAAATAAAGTCACGTTAATGTTTCAGAGATCACCGCAACGCCCATATAATATTGAAGTAAAAGAACTTATTAAGACTTACCATAGTACTATGCACACATGTACGAGTATCCATATATAATACTAGTATTGACGTTCGAGAGAGAATATAAGAAAACAGGAAGTACGCGATAGAATTAATTATTTTATTAGTCGGAGTAAGCAACGTATATATATAATCGGCCGCTATGAAGCAAATAGTATGACGTCATAAGATAGACGTATGAGAGCGAAATAATAACCAAGTATTATATACAAATTATTAATGTAATAGCAGTAAAGAAGCAAAAGAGAGCATATAAATTACCTGGGAGCAAGCGCGCATGGATACCGGACAATGGTGAAAGACTCTTAAAATTTTTCGAAAAACGGTTATAGTCTAGGGTTTTGAAAACGACCTAGTTCGCTATAACGAGTGCTCTGATACCAATCTGTGACACCCCCATAAAATCACAACGCAGCGGAATACCACTTTGGGGTGCCACTTCATAGTATAAAGTACAAGTTACAGAAAACGACCTCAAACGAGACGTTTAATAAAATGTCACATTCGATTTAAATAAATCAGAGTAAATTCAGGTCCCAAATATTTTCTTTTCACCAAGTTTACAAGATTTCAATCGTGACTCATTTTGTATATTTAAGGAAAAATAGTTATCGAATGTGAAGAAAAACCAAGTCCTTGAGTTTTGATATCCACGCGACTCAAATGCTCCCAATGCTCAGCTAGCAATATAATAACCTGAGAAAATACATGCAAAAACGTCAACAATAATGTTGGTGAATTCATAGGTTTAAGTAAAAGCAGTATTGAAATAGTTCAAGAAATATTTCTGTAAGAAAAGTAGCGTTACAGCATTTAGAAGAATTGTTATCGAAATTCAAGTAATGTTTTAATAAGGGACCACAAGGTTTAAGATCAGCCAGCGACAGTATTTCCAAAAGTATATTACAAACAGAATACATTGCAACGAATGCAATGTATAAATCTGATTGCATTGAGATCATGACTCGAAGCCTTGACGTTAAACACTATCTAGTTTTGTAATTCATGTTGCCCCTATAACTAGTATTATTGCCTTATACCTATCTTCTAAATACAAATTGTCCGTTGACTGGGTGCTCGAAAGGATTCGATTCCAGGACACCGGACAGGGATCGTCAAACCCATAGATCTATTTATTTGTACTAGGCTTACCCATTATAGGCAATTAACAGTTCAATGTTGTGGGGTCTTTGGCAAATAAAATACTCATGCAAATGACTATGGTTCAGCATACCATAAAGTTTCTTGTGTCCAGTTTATAAAACAAGCATGTATCAAACATGTATTAGAAATCATGTGGTAGGCAAGCAAAAGCTTTAGTAAAAACATTCATGTAACGCTTATGTAGTAGTAACCGATAAGTTATTCGGTAAAACAAGCATGTATCAAACATGTATTAGAAATCATGTGGTAGATAAGCAAAAGCTTTAGTAAAAACATTCATGTAACGCTTATGTAGTAGTAACCGATAAGTTATTCGGTAAAACAAGCATGTATTCTCACCCCAAAAATAGTTTAAGAAAACCATTAAAAAAGAAAAGGTGGAGGCTATGAACTCACCTTGAGCGAACGGTAGTATTAAGTAATATAAGAGCTGAAGTAAGAAAAATACTCCTAAGAGCGACCTAAAATAAAAGGCGCGACTTAGAAAAACAATCTAATACTTACGCGAACGAAGATGAAATCAAATGATGACTTGCGTACATCGCAACAATAGAAATCGTATAAAAATACACAGAAGAGGTGAGTAGTGAGAAAATCCACTTGCGCCTTAGATCCTAAAATCCCACAATATTAGGTTGCGATCGTTCTTTTATTTATATCATACATCGCTTAAGCGAATACTTTCTATTTTAAGAAACTTTCTATTTTAGGAAAGTTACCACATTTGGAAAGTTACCATTTTTGGTAAGCCTCGGCATCCAATTATATTTGTAAAAATATTTATTTATCTCGTCGAAATTTCGACTTTCAATTTGGTTATTAATTACCCATATCGGGATTATGTCCCGTATATTACCAAAGTTACTATTTTTATAATTTTATCCGTTCAATAAACTCGTTAACTCTAACTTGTTATATTCGTAAAAATAATAGCGTTTATTATTTTTATAAACGTTCAATAAGTCTTGTATTAACCCGTTGACTTTTTAAAGTCAACATTTGACTTTCTTTGACTTTGTTCTTATTTATTTACTTTACCCAATCCTGACCCGCGCCAAACGACCCTCTAAATCCCATTTTTCACGGGGACTCGGTCATAAGAAGAAAATTTTATGCGAAACGATATTCCGGACAACTTTTTAGTTTTAGTCGAGACCCGGAACTCGACAGAAAATGACCAAAACGCCCCTGCAAGAATCTGCTGAACTTGACTATTTAATAAAAACGCAAACTGTTTGACCATCGGTTTTGACCGCTATATCCCATTTTCGTGACTTTGACCAAATGGAGATATTATAGAAAACGTCATCCGGACAACTTTGAGTCTTTGCGGAAGGCTGAACCGGACTCGAAAGTGACTCAAAACGCTATTGAAAATCTGGAAGAACCTATTATTTCTATTAAATAGATGAAACAAAAATTTATAAAATTCAAATTCTTTTTGGCCTTAATTCTTCGTTTATTAAGAGTTACGGGACGTGTCGAATTACCGAAACGAACTTAAAAAATAAGCTCTTTCATATTCTTAAATCAAAAATCAGTTTTGATAAATTCTCGGACCTCGTTTTCCGTGTCAAAGTTTCTGCTCGTTTTTATACTTTTCAAAACACATCAAAACTCATTTTTAAGATCCATTTCCAACTATAATATGTCTAATATGACATATAAACAATACATGATCCAATCAATCGACCCATAATACGATCTAACCTATTCACGCAAGATTTCCCCAAATTCATCACATGCATTCACGAAACAATCGAATCAAGAAAATGACAAAATAAACATAAAAGATTGCTTACAAAGACACAAGAGTAGATCGGACTCGATTTGTTCTCCTTGTTCCTAGCCGAAACACGAACCACATCCAAAACCAAAAAAACGAAACATTTTTCAATTGAACCGAGCTTGAATTATTAATTATCCATCCAAGAACAACACACTTTACCAAACGAAAACACTCGAATCTAACTCGAACTCTAACTAGAAAAATACCCATTGCATGTCGTATATTTTTAGTGGAAAACGTAGAAAATAACGAGGGGATTCGGAAAATATAAGTTGTTCGGGTTGCATGTAATTTTTCCGGCGACCACGGCGGTTTCCGGCGGCGGTGACCGGCGGCCGACGGCGACGGTGGCGGTTTCCGGTGACCGGAAAAGTTTTCCGGTGGTGGTGGTGGAGCTAGAGAGAAAGTGTGTGTGTTTTGTGTTATAAAAATGGAAAGAAATAGAAGTAAATTCTCATTTATATAGTTCCTTATTTTGAGCTTTTGACAAAAATAGTCCTCCCCTCCTTTTATCTTTATATTTTTGACACATAATACTTTTACTTAATGTAAAAAAAAACGACAACCATGGCTCAGGATTTCACTTCTGAAATTATTTTTATTTTCCGTCACGCTTAATTTAGTTTAAAACATTTAATAAAACGTGTACACTCTAAAACGCGAGTTCGGCTCAAGGCAAGGAACAAAATGACGACATTCATAAAAAAATAATAAAATT
Source organism: Tanacetum coccineum (assembly GCA_026074375.1). Lineage (NCBI taxonomy): Eukaryota > Viridiplantae > Streptophyta > Magnoliopsida > Asterales > Asteraceae > Tanacetum > Tanacetum coccineum. The sequence continues at coordinate 27,594 of BQNB010025175.1, forward strand.
TACGATCTTAAAATAATAACGAAGTCTGTCGTACATTTTTTTTTTTACGATGCTCGAAAACGGTTCAGGAACCGCGCGGTCAACGGGATAAAAAAAGTCGAAAGTTATTAAAATGAAAATTAAATAAGCTCTCGAAGCTAAAATATTGAATTATTTCTTTCTCAAACGTTAAAATGGATAAATATTCAAGGCACGATTCGCAACTAGCTAAAACGACGATTTTTGATAAAACGGCTAAAAACAAAAATAATAAACTCCAAAAAAATTAGAAATAGAATTAAGGCTCGGTTAAAATATTGACCGTAAAATACGAGATGCTACAATCATGGCTAGTGATGCTATGCCACAAACCCTTCCCAGGGCCACTCAAAGTCGAAAAGGACTTATTTGCTTTCCATGTTTCAAACTCACGGAGATACATTATTTCTTTTTTTTTGTTATTGACTTTCTCACTCTGGAGTTAGTTGATATTGAAAAGGTGGCACTCAGTTCAAATCTGATCCTAAAATTAAAGGTTCTACTATTGAGTTAGAGCCAAAAGAGATCATCCCACAGTTAATCTCATTAGGACACTTGTCAATTTTAGCTTGTTATTCACACAATGTGAATATCAAGTAATGATCATTAGAGTGCTACGCAAGATCCTTGTGATTTGCAGAACATCTGAGTTGATACTTAGTATTCACAATGAGTAGGAAATCCTGCTTGAGCAACATCAAACAAGCTCATGGTAGGTGAACATTGTGCGTTCTTATGATCAAGCTTGTGACTTCTGGAAAGAAACAATGGTGCGATTCTTTATGAATCAAACTTGTTCCAGTGTTATGGGATAAACGGTTAAAGAATTTTGAATTGCTTAAAACTCTCGAATGTGTCACAAAACCACTTAGCAAGGTGCATTACATCAATTGATTTTCTAAATCAATGGTGGATAGTAACTCATGGTTCACTCTTATCGTGCTGTCTGCTTTTGAGATGTTGCTAATAATGAGAACCATGTTGGAGTATGATAAATCTAATACTATGGTTAGAAATATTTAAATACTATAGCTTGGAAATCTGTCAAGAAGATTCTTTTAATTGAAAATCTATCTGATCACAGGTCGATCCTCACGGATTTGAAGGTTACTCCAACCAAACCTGGGCGAATGACAAAGCCATATTCGTCCCCCCGCTTTATTGCTAACTGTTTTATGCAGGCTATTTAAAGATGGTGGTGGAGGTTCCTGATTCCAGCTGACTCACAAGATCCATAGCCACATGCTCATACCCGATAGACAAACATAAGGACATCATGAAAGCTCAAATACATGTTTCAAGACTTCCGCTACTCTGATACCGTACGTCTTTCTTGAAGTGACGAAGTGTTAAAGTTAAAGAAATTCAAGAAAGATGCAACACTAAAGCTTTTCAAGTCAACAAATCAAGAAAGGTATGAGCATGTCGGTCCAGAAGTCTCAAGTTCACAAGATGGCAAAGTTTCAAGATGGCGAAGAGATTGTGCTTGGTTGATGATCTCAAGATGCTCAAGATCACAATGTCAAATACAAGTTCAAGGAACAAGCTCAATCCAGAAATCAATGATCACTACAACATATTCACAGGAGAATGTCAAAAGGACGAGCTAAAGACTAAAGACAAAGCATTGTATGCTAGGCTTAAAGTTTTGTAAAATGGAGTGACCTCCCTTAGGGGGAGATTGTTGGAAACACAAAAAGTGTCGGTCACTTCCAAGTTGTAATAGGTCTTAGCTCGTAGATTGTGTCACGTTAAGTAAAGAAGCTAATCTGGCCCAAGGCCCATGTGAAGCCCATCATAGCTCATGGGCCGGCCATCATGTAACTATATAAGCCCTCTCCTAGCCTTGGAGAGGGGTTGGTTGTTTTCATTCTCATTTTTCTACCTAGTTAATAACATCATCCATTTCCATATACTTTCTCTCTCTAAAACATCACAACCTACATCTCTCTCTCTTGTTCTTGGTAGATCATTTGATTACATGTTTCTTCAAAATTGTTATATGAAATTATAATGTTCATTTGTTAAATGAAAAAAAATTGTTAAACGAAAGTTATCTATTGGGAATCTATTTTTTCTCAGATGGGCTCCAAGGTTAAGAAAGCTCTCATAGCATAAAGCGTTCGGGATTCACATCATAATTGGTGTAAACGAGTAAAAGAAAGATCAAAAACACTTCGCTTAGTTGCCACAAAGTCCACATGTCCACTCGGGTCAACTATAGACGAAGGGGATGAAGATATTACAATGGCATCAGGGACATTATCCCAATCATTTTCCACAGGTACACTTAATAACTTCCGTTCAGGATATCTGAATATTTGTCAGATACCATGAGACATGTACCAACAAATCACGACATCAAAAAAGATGAAGAAAGTAAAGTTAAAACTCTTAAAGATTTGTATTCTAGAACTTTGGTTCTAAGAGTTTAATATTGTTATGAGTTTGATTAGAGAATTTGGAAATATTGTATCACCGTTCGGGCCATCATATTTCAGAAGTCATTCAGTAAACGTTTGAGGAGCTAGGGCACTTTAAATCGTAAACCTAACAACTCAGTCAGAATGTAATACCAAAATGAAACCCCTTAATATGAAGCTCACTAGTATTGTGGTACGATATATATTCAGGATAGGATTTTTAAAAGCACATTGATGATGAATTATATAATAATTATAACATAATCGGTTTTAAGTGTTTTGCTCAATAACTAGAAATGATAAGCACGTCAAGCGTTAACTAAAGTTATATTTTATAAGGTTTTGAACACATTTCTATACTTTTTCAAAATGTTACATTTTAGACCCTTAAGAATGAAAAATGGCAAAATATACCCTTGGAGTTTTCACTTTTACAAGTTTGGTCCTTCTAGTTTAAAAGATGTACAAAGTAAACCTTGTACTTTGGAAAGTGACATAATAGACCCCTATAGTTATAACTTTATAATATGGCAAAAATAGTCCTTGTACTTATAAGTTTTCAAAAGTTACAGTATATACCCCTTGCATGAAAATGATTTACAAAACAAGTCCAAAATCCATAATAATGATATTTTTCAATATGAAAAGTAATTTACAGGTTATAGCTTATTAATATAAGCTAAAATATGAAGGTTTAACATAACAAAAGTTCAAAATAATGATTCGTTAAGCTAGAAATCAAAACGGGTCAAATTAGGGTTTTAAAATGAAAACGCGCGGGTTTTAAGTTCAAATTCTTTCAAGACTTAATAAAGTACTTATTATAATGTTAGATAAGCTTATTAGGATAGATTATAACGATAGTTTACAAGTTTAGCTTATAGATTAAGCAAAAACATGAAATTAGGGTTTCAGAAGCTCGATTTGGTTCAAAAGGTAAACATATATGGTTTTTGAGTTCAAGCTTTTAACAATAGTTTTAAACATGATCATATGGAACATTATAAGGGTTATGAAAGCATAATGTGAGCATTTTGGAACCTGGTTTTGAAGCTTTATGCTTGGAAAATTGTAGGGTCGAAATCGGGACTATTAGCTTCGTACGCCTAGAATAACGACTCCAGGGCTTCTTTTCTTGGTTTCTTTGCTTCACTTCTGTCCTTGAGACTTCTATTGATCTTCTAATTCTGCTATGGAAGTATTAGAACTCCATTTATGTGTAAGAGAGAAGTTGTGGGGGATGGTTTGAATGTAGGTGTATGGTTTGATTATATAGGGCTCAAGGGGACCCTGAATGGCAAGAAACTTGGTAACAAAGGTTTAGATCTGTGATATATGACTATGAAGGCTATATTATGACAGGATAAGCTAGAGATGCGTAACATAGTAGGAAAACTAGCCTTTGATGTGTTGTTTTCTCTCTTGTGTTTGCCGTGGCCTAAAAGGAGAAAAGAAGGAGTGTCAAAGCCTCCCTTAGTGACCAAGGAATGCAATGAGGTGCTTGTAAGCAGCTTGTGAGAAAGTAGGTGAGTCATGGAGGTGTGTGGTAGCTTGGTTGGTTTTCAAAATGGGTAAAAAGGAGGGAAAATGAGTATAGAGTTCAAACTTGCTCAGGTTAGGGTTTTTGGTTCAAATTTCGTGTACAATGGAGTAATGAGGATAGATTATGAAATGTAATGTTGTAATTAAGTGTTTATAACTTAATTTGATTAATGGTTTAGGTTAATAATGGGTAAAAACGAAGAAATGGGTCATGGTTTAGAAACTAGCTCGGTTTTAGGGTTTCTTGGTTTGAATTAGGGTTTTGAGTTTAAAAATGAGTCTAAGTGATTGAAATGGAGGGAAATGTTGTTAAAAAGTTGAGCATTTCTTGTTTGTACATTGTACTTAATAGTTTGTACAAGATTCGTTAGGAAAACGGAGGTAAAACGGCTATTTTGGATGTCATGCTTAATGACTTATACATTGTGCTTTTAAGGACTTGTACATTGACTTGGAGGGAGTTTATATTTCAAATGAGATGTTATATTACTTGTACATATGCTTTAGTAGCTTGTGCATTTACTTTAGATATTAACTTTACATGGAGTTAGGGTTTTAGAGGTATACGATAACAGTTTAAAGCCTGTCTTGATATAACGTTGCAAATGGTACATTATATGAGTAATGTACTTTGTAAAAAAAGATATTAAGATATTGAATTGACATATTATGATGTTTGCTTGACATATATGTAGATAATATTTCCATAGATAGGTTGCGTGGGCTCGTTAACTTTAGTTATGCAAGTTGCGTTGCATATTAAGATATTGGTAATGTAAGTAATGTAATAAAGCGAAAAATTTCCCTGAAAAGGTGGTTCATATATAATAGATAGATAGTACATTGCATCTAACTTAATAGATGGATATTTACATTGATGAAAATTACGGGTTGTTATAGTCTCCACTCCTTAAAGAAATCTCGTCCCGAGATTTAGTTGAAAGTTGTAGTGGTATTGTTTGGGAATAGATGTAGGTACTAGGCATGAATTTGATCTTTATGTTAGGATAATCAAGGTCACAAGTCCACGTGTGTGATGCATTTATAATTATGTTGCGCACTATAATTATAATTGCCTCCTTTCACACGTCTACTTATTTTCAAGACCACACCTCTTGATGACAACCAATATAATTTCTCCAAATCTTGATATATCTTTTCAGAACCTGGGTGGATGGAATACTTCGATTTATGGGACATGTAGGTTATGGGTCTACCACACTTCTGCTGCACCATTCTGTCGTAAAGAATCGTTATCCATTAACCTTTAAAAGTCAACATCGAATAAGAATGCTATCACAAGTCTTTGTCAAAACTTTCATACCTAGTGGTATTGAAATCATATGGCATTGCATAGATTCTTATGTGTTTCCTTGTTATTACGTTGCAGGATATAACGGAAAATTTTAGAATACGAAGATCATGGAATGAGTGATTTAATATGAGGCTTTAGTGTTTCTAGGTACAAAGGTTAGAGAGAATCGGATAGTAAAAGAATCATAGTAATCCCAGATAAAGATATGAGTCATCATATTACAGGATATAGGATAGACAAATACAAAATTGGTATCATGAATTTATGCACAGATTCTGTTTCTCACCGAATTAGGGTTTATACACAACCCTAACCTTACCGAATTTGACTATGAACACCGAAAAACAGAATATTGAAAAACCCTTTAACCAATAAAACCTTGAAGATCCTAGATCGAGAGCCTCGTGGCTCTGATACCACCTGTTAGAACTAAAACATCTTGATAGTTCTTGGATCGTTTATAGCTCGAGATTGTTTAGATATCATATAGGATCATGAATAACAATGATTAATAAATTTGCACAACGGAATAATAACAAAGAATCAAAGTTACTCTAACAAGGTTTTTCATCATTATCTTTGTTGTTACAATGACTACTACAAGCCCCAATTCTACCTTGATCAATGGTAGAACGTGTTATCTAAACTATAACAAGGAATCAAAGATCCTTGAGGCTAAACTACAACCAATCCTAGGCGTCTACAATAAGACTTGACGCCTAGTACACACACACACTTTTCTGGTGTTTACATCTTGACACACACTTAAACCTAATAACCTGTATCTCTTTATATACTAGAGATATTAGGTTTTACAAAGGAAACATAATACAATTAGGAATTATTAAATAACATTAATCTCAATCAACATTAATACTATTAATTCTTTCCTATCAACAATTAATAGCATTAATAACTTGTCTTAGCAAGTCATCAATGTTGATCTTGTTTCCTTCTTTAAGGAGATCTTCTGAAATCTTATCATCATTTGAAAAATTCATCCTTTGTCATTTAAGTCCTTCATCTATCATATGTTTTGTCTTATCAACTCAAATATAATTCCCAACAACTTATATAATAGTATAATAGTTATGTATTTTTACATACTATTCAGGAAAAGTAGTGGCGTCTTCACTATTCAGGAAATGCAGTGGCACGGAGGACATTGATGGCAAAAGAAAAGTAGTTATAGTTAAGGTTTTACCCTTGTTCTCTATAACCGTGAGCTCTGATACCACTCTGTAACACCCCCATTTTGGACATATAGCAGCGGAAGCTAATCTGGGGTATTACTTCATGAATCACAGACACAATCATAGAAAACAACTCAAAAGAGATGTTTTTAAAAGATACGTTATCATTCATTTAAAATCAGAGTTTTACAAAGGCAGGTCCCAAAATCTAGAAACATAAAATGTGAATGATAACAGGTTTTAGCCATCTTCAAGTCCATGCCACTCCATGCCATAAGTTGCTCAATTACCTGGGATAAACATGCATAAAATGGGTCAACACAAAGGTTGAGTGAAATTCATAGGTTTATGATAAATAGTTTGAATACAAGTCATTATAAGTGATAATTGCAATGAGTACAATCATTATAGAAAAACAGTATTATTGTGGAAAACAGTATTATCATGGAAAACAGTATTATTGCCCTAAGCTCATGAATCACATATTTAAACTTAATAGAACCAGGAGCCTCTATCCGAAGACATACTAGGAGCTACTACCCAAAGAGATACTAGGAACTATTATCCAAAGAGTTATTGGGAGATATTACCCAAAGAGATATTGGGAGATACTACCCAAAGAGATATTGGGAGATATTACCCAAAGAGATATTGGGAGTCATTACCCGAAGACATACTAGGAGTTACTACCCTAAGAGATACTTCCATGTACTTAGGCAATAATATATCAGGATAGCATATAGTTTAGAAAACACTTGTATTCATAGTTTATAACATGAATTCCCTTTGGGATTTAGAAAACAAGTAAAAGTAGAATTATAATCTCACGTATCAGAATAGAGTATAGTTGAAAAATATAGTTTATAGCATGTATCCCCCTTACGGGTTTAAGAAAGTAAGGATATGAATCTCATAGTAATGGATCCATATGAAATCATTGATATTGTATAGAACTAGCATGTATCCCCCTTGCGGGTTTAAAAATATAAAGACTTTAAAAGCGAGGCTATGAAATCTCACCTTAACAGTACTGGGAAATCTAATTGATGGCAAAAGTATTTGAAATGAAAGTAACGGCTTCGTCACACACAACCTGGGGTAATATGTCAAGTCTTAGTTTGATTGTATATGTTTTATGTCATAATGTAATATCATTTTGATTGAAATATTATGGAAATATTGTATCACTGTTTGGGCCATCATAATTTAGAGGTCATTCAGTAAACGTTTGAGGAGCTAGGGCACTTTAAATCGTAAACCCAACAACTCAGTCAGAAAGTAATACCAAGATGAAACCCCTTAATATGAAGCTCCCTAGTATTGTGGTATGATATAGATTTGGGACAGGATTTTTAAAAAAGCACATTGATGATGAATTTTATAACAGTTATAAGATAACCGGTTTTAAGCGTTTCGCCCAATAACTTGAAATGATAAGCACATCAAGCGTTAATAAAAGTTATGTCTTATAAGGTTTTGAACACATTTCTACACTTTTTCAAAATGTTACATTTTAGACCCTTAAGAATGAAAAATGCTTTTAAATAAAGAAACACCAAACCTTAACTGAATCTAATGATCAAACCTGCAAACTCAAGGTTTAACTCAAAAAGCACAAATTCAAATTAAGCTAATATTCTTAAAAAGCTATAAATAAGCCTGAGCTTTTAAAAACTAGATAAACAACTTTTAAACTATAGTTCCAACCTATAAAAACAACAACTCAAAGCTAGAAATTAAAAACTAAAAGCTAGGACAGAAACTACTCTTTTTGGTCTTTTTGAGATTTTTGATGAACTTTTAAGCTAAATGCACCTAGGAAATTAAGCTAGAAAATGAGATTTATCACTTAATCTATACTAATCTATCTATAAGCTAATAGCTACTTGAATTTTAAGAACCTAACTCTATTTTTTTAAGATAATTTGAAGCTAAAATGAAGTAGTGGTAACTATGGTTTCCATGCTTGTGGCTATTTTCATAATGCTCATTCTAAGTGTGTAGGCTTTCAAGGAAGCTAACTCTGCAATAATTCACTTTACTTGAGAGTGATTGACACAATACACACAAAAATAGACTCAAAGAGATTAGGTACAAGTTTTGGCAAAACTCAAAAGAAAAGTGAGAAAGTTGCCTGGTGCTGAGTTGAACACAATTAGCCCTAACTTTTTATAAAATGAAGTCTAAACCTTGAAAACTCTTTTATAACTAATAAAAATTTATTGACAAACTGACACAACCAATTAGCAAAACTCAATTTGACTTTACTTAGTCAAACAAGCCAAAATCCAAAACATCCTTTAAGGAATGACATGTTTCAAATTGAGCTTAATGATTTTGAAAACTAATTTACATGACACTTAAGTACCAGATGAAATCTAGCTTATAACTAACTTAATAAATATAAATCCACATCTGAATAAGCTAAATTCTAAGATCTGCACTTTAAATTACTTATTTTGTTGGTTTTTATGAGTTTTATGACAGAAAAGAGAAACTAAAATTCTAATCTATGATTACTAAAAATAGATAAGTAAATATGATTAAATATGCTTATAGAAGAAACACAAAAATAAGCTCAAATAAGCAACTAATTAAGCAGATAAGCAAAACAAATTATGTATTTAAGTAAATATTAGCTATAATTCAAATGAAAAGGAATTAAAAGTAGAACTTACAATTGCTTCAGCAAAACAGAAGCATAAACTCAAATTAGCAGCTACTAGCTTAGCTTATCCTTTATGGATAAGTAGTACAGTCCATGTGAGCCTTCACTGTCTGGCTCACCTTCCAAAGTTTTAATCCACAAATAAGACAAGGTATTAAACTAATTTATTAGGTTTAAGTATGATTAAGGTAGGATTAAGCTCAATTACTAGCTTATAGACTAGTAAGAGCTGATAAGAGCTTATAGGAGCTTATGAACATTAGTTTAACAATTGAAGAAAAATGAAAGCTTATGAGTTAAAAACAAGAGAGCTTATGACAAAGTAAAACTGAGTTTCATTAATATAAAAGCTTGTTTACATTACTTTAAAAGGAAATTACAAAAGCTGGAAAGGAAAATACATAAGCTAAAAATGAAAATTAAGATAAATCCTAAAGCTACTCCCTACATCCCCCTTGTTCTTTTATTTTTTTTTCCTCTCCTCTGTGTGTGAGAGGGTGAGTATTTATAGCCCCTCTCTGAACCTTCTAGGCTTTCCTTCTCTCATAATCCGTGCCCTTCGTTCCTTCAATCATTGGGGAATGATTTTGAGCCCTTGGATCAAGTTTGTGTACACACGGATTGCCAGCGTGGCAATCCGTGATGTGACACTTTGTGTTACTTCTGTGAGTATACCCAGTGCAATTCCCATCGTTCTAGTGTGTTTTCTTCATCCAACGTGGCATCTAGCTTGATTTAATTAATGAGAATGGCATGGAATGTCGTTTTTTTTTTTTTTTTTTTTTGGGGGGGGGGGAAAAAAAACCCTTCCATCTAGTTCATAAGCCCCTGAATTGTCCTTTGTACCCTCTAATTGTTATTTGCCCCATCGTTTTACCCTAGTGAAAGTTGGAAGGGATGATGAACAGTAACATGTTCTTTCCAGCTCATTTTAACTGAAAGTGGGTAAATACATTTGAACTTTGAGGTTATGACAACTTAGGTCCCTGTGGTTAATTATAAAAGTGTAAGGTAAAAGGTCTTTGGAAAATGGCAACATTGGTCCTTGTGGTTTTATAAAAGGGGTGTTGGGCTAGGGTTTAGGCTTTTGTTGTGGGCTCTTGACCCAGGTATGGTTTTTAAGGGTTTAGGGCCCATTTAAGGTTTAGGGATCAATATGGTAACTTTCTGAAACTTGGAGGGTTGTTTTGAAACATTTTGAGTTTTTTTCTTTTATGGGTTGACTTTGTTGACCCATAGTTGACCACAACTTTGATTTTTTTTACTTTTCTTGGCTTTGGCTTTGCATCTCTGGCTTCTTTTGTGCTCTTTCGTTCCTCGTGTCCGTGTTTGCCCCTTTTTTTGATGTTTTCTTGTAATTTTTGATATTATTGTACCTGCACACACATAACACAAAAAACAAGAATTTCTTTGCCATTTTTAGTCTAGTTTGGGTCATTTAGGTCATTTTTGGTATTAATGGTTATGTGTCATTTAACACTTATCTCAAATTTCCCCAACACTAATCGATTGCGTGTCATCACGCTATTATTAATTGCCTTTATACCAATACCTCGAAACTTTACCCAAAACTAAAAACCTTTGTGAGTGGCATAAGATTTTTTTTGAGAGAGCTAGGAGATCATAAGTTATAAAACACCCGATTTCCTATTTTCAAAGATTTTTCTCTTTTTATAATTTTTCTTGATATATTCTTAACTACGATTTATTTGTGTTGACATAATGTACTGTTTTCATTACCTCATTGATAACTTTAAGGATCATAGAACAAAAAGCACAATTAAGTGTCTAAAAGATAACTTCATCATTCCCGATTTTTCACTTTTCCCATGCTAAGCTTAAAAATAAGATCACCGTTAAGTACGAGCTAAGATGCTAAGACTACTTATAATTACAACTTGTGAATTTTCTACTTTCTCCGACATCATCACTATATTTAAGTGTGTGTGTTCAAACATAATTTTAAACCATTAACATCCACCATATTTAGATAGTTGAAACCGTGACCAAGCTTTACAAATGGGCCTTTAGGCTAATATGTTAATCAATTTAGTAAATATCACAAATCAAAAGCAAAGAAAAACTCCTTAGCTAGACATCGTGGGTTCTATTGCCCTTATGAATGACTTCTTCTCTAGTTCCCTCCGTATCGGGTAAGTGCTAAGGCTTTTGACACCCCATCCGGAGAATAATAATCGAGACGCATGAACTTCCGATGAAAAAGCCTTGTAGACTTTTGCAAATCTTAGTCAAAAGAAACTTTGTTTTAGAAGAATGAAACTTATTTCTATTTATTTTCTAATTGACAAACATATATTATTATTATTTTCATTATTAGCTAGGGACGGTATCCACTTTCTTTCGACGAACATCGGCCACGCCTCCGACAAGAGCCGCGTGTACTTATTACTCGTACCAACCTTAAAATATACCATCCTCCATCTTTCTTTCGATGTAAAATCAGGGATGCAATAACCGATATGCCCATGTACTTTATTGCGTTGGGAGTTTGTCTATTATTTATTAAACACTATGGTTTTTTTAACGTTGCAATCCTTTATCACCATCTACATTTTTCTTTTTATTTATATATATTTATATATATTATTTTTATATATATTTATATATATATATATATTTTATTTATATATATATTTATTCTATTTATTTATTTGATTTTTTCAACACATTATTTTTTGCAAATAGAAAATTTCATTTTAGACTAACCAAAGTATAAACTTGAAATAAAATTCTATTTACAAATGATGTTTGACCTTCATCATTGATATAAAGCTTTTACTAATGAATATGTTGATTTAGACTGTTAAGAGAAAAAACTCCTCTTTGTAAAAATTAAAGAGAACACATTATATAATAATCATTTTAAGATACTCCGGGGAAAGAAAAACCACAAGTTATTTCTTATAAGCCTTTAATTTTTCCAATAACCTTTGTTAGCAATCACTAACTGTAAATCTAACACTATCATCTCTTATCTCTTTGCCAATTTTAAATCTATAATAAAGAAATTCGCAAAATTCTTAGCCCATATAAATCTAACGCGGGCATATTTAAATCTACTTGAGATTAGGCACAGTCTTCATTTACTAATGATTCAAGTCTAGCATGTTTAAGTTACATAAGACTAGCATAAATTATCATCAGTAATTGTTAAGGGAGGAGAAAAGCTAGAACTCTCGTACGATTCGGGTCAAAAATTAACTTCTTATTCTCACCAACGGAAAACTACATTTTGTTCATAAAACACATATAATATTTTTTTAACTACTTCATATTATATATTATATATATATATTTATATATATATTTTATATATATATTATATTTATATTTAACTTAGATCTTAAATTTTAAATTTTTGCTATTTTTGCGGGGGAAGAAAAGGGTACATGAGAACAAAACAATAGCAGAACATCAATCGATAGATCTCCCTCCCCAAACTAAAACGAAAACATTGTCCTCAATGTTTAAAGGTCGAAAGGCCTTCTACGTAAAATCTAAGCCGTTTTGAATTATTGCAAAGATAAAGTGAATCGATAAGATGAAAGGATATCGGAATCTCCCTAAAATAATTTCAAACAAAGGATGAAGAAGCTCGTTCGAAGCTGAAATGGGATACAACACGGACACTTAGATTGTCTTCAGAACAATTATTGGGTCAATCTGCAAAAATGCAAAGAAAGCAAACAACAACAAGAACCGGAAGTGAAATAGACACAACTCAGCACAACACATTTTATAGAAAAGAGAAAATGGATACGCATGGGGTGAAACTCCCACGATGCGGTTGTTTTTGGTTACCGAGTCACGAGCTCGACTCGATCCCTGAATTAGTTGTTCTTAGAGAAAGTTTGGAGATCCGGGAATCCAAATGGTGGTGTATCCCCTCAATAGTAATGCTTAAGACACGGTTGGCAAGTTGACTTGAAATTTTAAACCAATGGGATGATGACAATTTTGCCTGCTGCATAAGGAAAAACTTCAGTAATAGTGAAAGGACCGGACCATCGGGACTTGAGCTTTCTGGAGAAAATCTTTAATCGGGAGTTGAAAAGTAAGACTTGATCACCAACATTGAAGATTCGATTCTTGATCTTTGAGTCGTAAAGTTTCTTCATCTTCTCCTTGTAGATTAGCGAATTCTCATAAGCTTGATACTCGAGATCGTTAATTGGAGCTTTCGATGATCACCGCGGTTATTTGACGATCGAAGTTGGCATGCTTAAGAGCCCAATATGCCTTGTGTTCTAGCTCAACTGGTAAGTGACATGATTTTCCATAAACTAGCTTGTAGGGCGTGCATCCGATTGGAGTCTTGTAAGCGGTTCAGAATGCCCACAATGCATCGTCTAACTTGTCTGACCATGAGGCACAGTTTTCTCCTACCTTTCCTCCCTTCTTTAGTTTCTTTTTAAGACCACGATTCGTCACCTCGAGCTGTACCACTAGTTTGAGGTGGGTAAGCGTAGATAGACGATCGTGTGACACCTATTTAGACATTAACTTTATCAAATTTTTTGTTAGAGAATTGGGTCGCTTGATCGCCTTTATGTGCTCTCGGTGCACCAAATCGGGAGAAAAGGGATTTCAAATTTTTGACAACTACTTTAGCATCGTTGGTGGGGAGCGCCTTGGCTTCAACCCATTTGGAAAGATAATCGACGGTTACAAGAATATATTTATTACCCCTAGATGACGGAAAAGGTCCCCTTTTTTAATTTCAATACCTCATTACTTCAAAATTTCACTAACTTGATTAGCGTTTTGAGGCATCTCATCCGATGTGAAAATTTTACCTTGTTTGTGACATGCATCAAAAGATTTGATCATGATTGAGCATCTTGATATATTGTAGGCCAAAATTAATCCGAAATCAAAATACTTTCCGGAGCGGTGTTTTGGCACTATGATGGCCCCCGGTGGTGTCCTCATGACCAAGCTTTGAGGATTTCACAGAGCTTTCTTGGTCAAATACACACCTACGGATGATTGGATAGGCACATATACGATAAGAGATTGGGATCATTTTTCACCAAAAGTAATTGCTTTACAATCTTGAAAAACTTTCTCTTTTGTTGAGTTGACATTCCTTTGATGAGAAAATTCCTCGCGTGGTAATTTGCTATATCGGCAAACCACGAGGTACTTTGATTATCATGAAAAGTCACCGTATTCAATGTTTCAAGAGGAAAGGTTTCATTAATCTCCTTAGGATCAAAAACATTCTCATAAGGGTTTTCAAGATGAGAGAGGTGATCGGCTGCATAGTTTTCAGCTCATTTGGTATCGATTACTTTGAAATCAAATCTGAAGAAGTAAGACATCTAGCAATCTTGCTTGGCGTCTTTTTGTGAAGAGGTATTCAATGCGGAGTGGTCGTGTAATCAACACTTTTGTTTCAGTGATAAAGAAATGATCGAAACTTCTCAAAGCGATACTACGCAAGCATCTCTTTTTCCGTTATTGTGTAGTTCGAGATTTCTGCTTCGGTCATCGTCTTGCTTGCATATAAGAATTGGGTCTTAAGGCTTCTTATTCTTTGCCTAGTAACCGCACCTATTGCATAATCATCTGCATCAACATGATTTTAAAAAGGTTGTCACCAATCGGAGCAATGAGAATTGGAGCTTCGGTTAACTTCTTTTTCAATGTTTGAAAGGTTAGAATGCAATCTTCCGAGAAGATAAAAGGAGTGTTTTTCTCTAAGAGATGGGTCATGGGACGAGAGATTTTCGAAAAATCTTTGATGAATCTACGGTAAAAACCAGCATGCACGAGAAAACTTCGAATTCCCTTAACGGTAGTTGGGTGAGGTAGCTTAGAAATCACATCGATCTTAGCTTTGTTGACTTCAATTCCTTTCTTCGAGATCTTATGTCCCGAGTATAGATACTTCTTTCACCATGGAAATGGCTTTTTTTCCCAAATTTAGAGCTAAGTTGTGTCTTCACAACGTTTAAGATTTTTTCTAGATTGGTGAGCACGTAGAAAGAGAATTTTCCAAAAACGAGAAATCATCCATGAAGACTTCCATTGTCTTTTCAATCATGTCATGGAAGATTGCCATCATACACCTTTGAAACGTGCCTGGTGCATTGCATAAACCAAAAGGCATGCGGCGATAAGCAAATGTTCCGTATGGGCAGGTGAATGTGGTCTTTTCTTGGTCATTTGGATCAATTGGAATTTGGAAATAACCCGAGAAACCATCGAGGAAACAATAGTACTCATTTCCTGCGAGTCTCTCAAGCATTTGATCCATGAATGGCAAAGGGAAATGGTCTTTTCTTGTAGCTTCGTTCAACTTACGATAATCTATGCATACTCTCCATCCTGTTACAAGTCTTGTCATTCCTCCTTTCTTTGGTACACAGTGTACTGGGCTCACCCAAGGACTATCTGAGATTGGGTAAATCAATCCAGCATCAAGAAGTTTTTCAACCTCTTTTTTAATGACATCATGGATCTTTGGATTAACCCTTCTCTGATGTTGGACCGCTGGTTCATAGTCATCTTCCATTAGAATTTTATGAGAACAAAATTCTGGGTTAATACCCTTAATGTCAGAGAGCTTCCAAGCAATTGCTTGCTTTCGGGATTTAAGAACCTTTATGAGAGTGGTCTTCTCATCATCGCTCAAATCTTTGGCAATTATGAAAGCCAACTTATTGTTATCTCTGCTAATATGCGTATTCTGAGATGAGGTTGGTAAAGTCTTAAGTTCAAACCTCGGATGGTTTATTGATTGATAGATTGGGCAGATTTACAAACTTTAGCTCTTTCTTGATCTTCTGGTAAGTAAACTTCTTTGATTTAGTGACGCGTAGGATCCTATTGAGAAGGATTTCGAGAGGAGAATGCCCCCTTGGGTCATAATAGCTTCATCAACTTCTGGTGAAGTTGATCTTCGGATTTAGCATGTAAAGTGTAAGCTTCTTCACAAATGTAGCAAAGCACTATCCCCGGAAAAGGTGTGAGAGTTGGAGAAGGAATTTGAAAACAAGTCGAATCGGATCCGGGTTGAAGAAAGTATTTGCCATATACGCAACTAAGTCAGAAAAAATTAGACTTCTTGTGAGTATTCTTCACAGTAACTCAATAAGATTCAAACGTTCTTCAAAAACGTACTTCGAGATTGTTCTGTACGTAATAGAAAGGAGTATCACACATTGAAGGGTTAAAGTTGTTCATATATTTCTATGCGTTATCTCTCCTTTTACACTATCAATTAAAGCATGAGTTGTCCTAGAAAAAGGTCTCCCGAGTTCACACGGTACCCGAGGATCGGCTTATGAAATCAAGAACAAAACAAAAATCGGCCGAAGTAGAATACTTTTACCTACCTTAACCAAAAAATTTTCAGCTACATCAGTTGGTTCTTGTGTTTGGAAATTGTTCGGTCGGCTAATTCTAACACCATTTTGGTATCATTTAGACGGGAGTCCAAGCTTTTCCAAATGGAAAGAGGCATGAAATTTTTGATACCCTAAATCGGCTAGGGCAAGCAAGTATCAAACTCCGAAAAGATCACATGGATAAGAAATCGGACTGGGTCACTAGCTTTCCGGAAAGCTTTTTAAGGCAACCGCACTACAATTTTCATTCTGAGAGGTGTCTTGGTACTCGATTATCTTGACTTTGTTATTAAGCATCTTTTTGAACACATCCGGTGCAAACCTTTGGCATATGAATAAGAGCATTCGCGAAACTTAGCCAAGTGAAAAATTACGGAATAAATTTCCATAAATACAAAGGCTAGGGATATTCATCTTGTCACGGGACTTTCTCTTTGCAAGTCTTGAAGGGTAAGCACAATAGTCTTAGTCTTTGAGCAAAGAAGGCTCTTTGATTGGGTCTTGGGTTTTGATCTTGGACCAAAGGAGGTTGGATGTCTTCGGTGCTAGGTAGCTCCGTATCCTTTGTCACCTCGGGTTCCTTTTCCACCACCGGCGGTGGAATTGGAGGTCCGTCATATGAGGCACCACTTCGTGTGGTAATGGCCTTGGCTTCGTTCCTAGGGTTTGGAATGGTATTGCTTGGTAACGAACTTGAACTTGAAGCTTGGTTGGTATGATAGTTTTGCATAAAACTTAGCATCATCTTTTGAAAATCATCTTTCTTCTTTTGAGAATCATTGTAAACTCTTTGAAAATCATTTTGGTTCCTTTGAAAATTATCCAACTTCATTTGCAAGTTATTCATGTTCGCATCATTAGCCTTAGCATAACTTTCAAAATCCGTTTTAGACACACCTTGAATTTGTGAAACGGGAGGTAAAGCTTGATTAACCAAAGGTTGATTTGTTGGTGGTTGGTATGGTGGGGCTTGATAAACGGCTTATGATTGTTTTGTACGGTCTTTGGTGGGAAAGTGCTCCACGGTTTTGATTCGAATTGAAATTGTTTCCTTGATATCGGCTTTGGTTTCCTTGGTTGTTTTGAACATTTGGTTGATTAAAACCGGGTGGTCTCATTTGGTTTGCCAAATTAGGAGGATTTCTTTGAACAAAATTGCCAACGGCGGCGGTTTGTTGGAATTGATGAATGTTATCATGAAAAACGGGAAATTCATTCCTTGTTAACAGACAATTGTTGAAATTATGTTTGAATTCACATGTGACACTCAAATTCCTAACTGCTCTGACGACTTGTGTTAGAGGAGTCGTTGCATTCTTTTCACTAATCGCTTTTCTCTAAACGGCTCATTCGAATATTCATTTTGTCTTCAAGTCAAGGCGGCAATTTGTTGAATTCAATAAGAATATTAGAAGGTTAAAAAGTAGATGAAGGAGCATTCGTAATTGCTCTTGGTTCTATTGCGTCGACCTTCTTGAATAACGAATTTGGATGTACTTTTCGATTTTGGCGAAACCATCACGAGGGCATACGTATCTAGAAATTTCACCCGCGGCGGAATCTAAGCATCTTGATCATTGGTATTCAAAGAATTGGTAAAACGTTTCAAGTGTGTTAAATTCTAAGAAACCATTGGTGAGGACATTGAAATAGAAGTTCTTTGAAACGTTCCATGCTTCGTTGAGGTTTCATTCGTTCTTGGTAGAAAGTAGTGATTTTGTTTGAAGGTAAGTGGTATTTTCGAGGGTGGGAAGAATAAACTGGTTTATGGAATTTCGAGACTGATCATCCCAACGTTAGACATCGATCGATGTGGTTCTTTATCTAGCCAAGTCCGGGCTTCACCTTCGAGAGAAAAAGGAAAAAGCAAAAGCTTAATCGAAGTATTCGGAACTTCGAGATGTCTAAAGTTTAGAGTTAACCTTGTTTGAAAAATCAAAAGATTATTATTGAGCGGTCTTGTTTACGTAAATTGATTACTTCGCACAAGATTAATCAAGTTTGTTTAAGCTCTATAAATTGTTTTGCATTTATCGGTGGACAAAAACAATTGGCTCTTCGTATCCTCGATGTGAAGCTTTTGTAACATCTGAGCCACGGTATGATTGTCGGCCATTGGAATCTCGGGTTCCTCAACAATAACCGTTGTTAATTGTTGTTGTCGACGATTTCAATTTTTGATATATATAAAGAAAGAAATTAAAAAGAAAACAAAATTACACTAATTTTTTTGATTTTTGATTTTTGAATTTTTTTTTTAACAAAGTATTTTAAATGGATACACGGAAGACAACTTAAAACCAAATAATCAACTTACTTTACGGTAGCTCTTAAAAATTTCTTCTTAAGGTGAGCCGTATTTCGTAAGTGACACAAATGACAAGTTTTTAAATCTTTGGTTCGAGTTGGAGAACTTTTATGCTTACCGGATACTTATTCTATCGATAAACCACTATTGAAGGTATTATATGTTGGTGTTCGTTTACCAACTTTGTGTATTTTATTTATTTTTTTAGGACTTTTTTTTTATTTATTTTATTTTTTTTATTATTTTTAGATATGATAAACTATTACTAAAAGAAAAGAAAATATTATTTAACTTTTTTATATTTTTTTTGGATTTTGAAATATTTAAACAAATGATCTTTCGAGGCGAAAAGGACTCTTCAAAACCAAATCAACAAACGTAAACGACGGAATCTTTAACACAAATCCCCGGCAGCGGCGCCAAAAATTTGATACACAATAAAATATACTAATAATATTTCTAAAAGAGCAATTAAGAAAATTCCCTAAGGAAAATTCACTCTTAAAAGATATATATATATAATATAATACGTATATTTAACCGGGAAGTATGATCACCCGGGTCGTTTCCCCAACGACTTGTGAAATTGAAACCACGTTTTAGCTCGGATTATGATTTGAATGAGAGAAAGGGTATTTTTGATTATCTATAACTACTAAATAAAAGCAAAAATAAACAATTAAAAGCAATTAAACACTTAAACAAATTAACGGGAGCAATTAAAAGCGACAAATAAGCAAATACACTAAAATTAACTCCTAAAAATGTAAACTAAATTTCTAAACCTAAATTAGGACAAAAGAAAATTTTAAGAAAAAGAAAAACATTTTTTTGATTATTTTTGAATTTATTATGAATTAAAAACTAATGTAATCTAATTAAATCCTAAAAAACAGCAAATTAAGTCCTAAAAATTGAGAAAAATTATTTTTAACCTTAGAAACGTCTAAAATAACATAAAAACTGAGAAAATTATTTTTAACTATTTTTAAAATTAAAATCCTATTTTTAAACATAAAATTAAAAGCTCAAAAATAAAAATTAAAATCTAAAAGGTGTAAGAATGATTTTACTGAATGTATACCTTTAAGTAATTTTTATAAAACTAAAAACTATTTTTTTGTAATTTTCTGAAACTTTTTTCTATTTTTTATGTATTTTCGAAAATTAAAACCTTAGAAAATTAATTAAAAATAATCTACTAAAGGAAAAATATGAAGAAACTCACAGCTTAACAAATAAGCCGGGAAAAAGCCTATATAAGCTACGGCTTATAATAAAAAAAGGAAAAGAAAAACAAGTATAAGAATTAAATGGAAGGAGAAGTGAATGGATGAGCTATTGTAGAACAAGTGTTAAGTCGTGTGTGTTGTGATAGGGAGGTCGTGGGTTCAAGTCTGGCAAACCCCCATTTTTTTACTTTTTTATTTTTTTTTTACTTTTAACAAAAACTAAATATCCAAACTTATTAAAAACTTGATTTTAAACAACTTTAAAACTATACTTTTTGTCTGATAATGACAAAAAAGCACTGGAACAGCTAATGAATAAGCTGTTACAGGAAGTGAGCCTTTGAGCTTAAAGTGCTTGTTTGGACTTATAAGCTTACACAAGCTTTAATATAAGCTCATTTTGAAAAACAAAAAGAAGTTCTGGATAGCTTATGATGTCTACAAGCTACTTTTTAACAGCTTTTAAACTATAGTATCACCAAACCTTAACTGAATCTAATGATCAAACCTGCAAACTCAAGGTTTAACTCAAAAAGCACAAATTCAAATTAAGCTAATATTCTTAAAAAGCTATAAATAAGCCTGAGCTTTTAAAAACTAGATAAACAACTTTTAAACTATAGATCCAACCTATAAAAACAACAACTCAAAACTAGAAATTAAAAACTAAAAGCTAGGACAGAAACTACTCTTTTTGGTCTTTTTGAGATTTTTGATGAACTTTTAAGCTAAAATGCACCTAGGAAATTAAGCTCTAGTCAAATGAGTTTATCACTTTAATCATATTATAATCTATTATAAGCTAATAAGCTACTGAATTTTAAGAACCCAAACTCTATCTTATTTAGGATAAAATGAGCTAAAATGAACAGCAGTGGTACTATGGTTCCACTGCTAATGCCTATTTTCAATTGTCAATTAAAGTGTGCAGTCTATCAGGGAAGTAAACTGCATACTCTCACTGCTGAGAGTGATTGAACACAATGCAACACAAAAACTAAATACTCATACGAGCTTAGGTATAAGTTTGGCAATCAAAGAAGTGAGGAAAGTGCCTGGTGCTGAGTTTGAACACAATTAGCCTAACTTTTCTATAAAATGAAGTCTAAAACCTTGAAAACTCTTTTAGTAATCTTAATAAAAATATATTGACAAATAACACAACCAATGAGCAAACTTCAATTTGACTTTACTGAGTCAAACAAGCAAAACCAAACACTCCTTAGGAATTGACATATTCATATGAGCTTATGATTTTGGAAAACAAAATTAACACGACTTAAGTACCAGATGAAACTAGCTTATAAACTAATTAAATTAAATTATTAATCCCCTTCTGAATAAGCTAAATTCTAAGATCTACACTATAAAGTACTTATTTTTTTGGTTTTTATGAGTTTTATGACAGAAAAGAGAAACTAAAATTCTAATCTATGATTACTAAAAACAGATAAGTAAATATGATTAATATGCATAAGAAACACAAAATAAGCTCAAATAAGCAATAAAATAAGCAGATAAGCAAACAAATTAGGTAATTAAGTCAAATATTAAGCTAGGAATTCAAATGATAAGAATTAATAGAGGAATTTACAAATTGCTTCAGCCAATAACAGATGCATAAACTAATAATTAGCTGCTTACATAGCTCTAGAGTATCTTAATGGATAATCTAGTAAAGTCCTGTGAGCTCTTCCATGTCTGCTCACCTTCCAAAAAGCTTATAATCCAATTAAGACAAGGTATTAAACTATTTATTAGGTTTTAAGTTATGTTTTTGGATTAAGTAGGATTAGCTCATATTACTAGCTTATAGACTAGTAAGAGCTGATAAGAGCTTATAGGAGCTTATGGACATTAGTTTAACAATTGAAGAAAAGTGAAAGTTTATGAGTTAAAAAACAAGAGAGCTTATGACAAAGTGAAAACTTAGTTTCATTATATAACAAGTTGTTTACATTACTTTAATGGAAATTAACAAAAGCTGAAAGGAAATTACATAAGCTAAAAAAGAGAATAAGCCTAAATCCTAAACGCTACTCCTACAACCCCTTGTGATTGTGCTGAGAGGTGAGCTCATTTTAGCCCCTCCTTTGAACCTTCTAGGTTTCCTACTCTCTAATCATGCCCTTCGTTCCTTCAATCATTGGGGAATGATTTTGAGCCCTTGGATCAAGTTTGTGTACACACGGATTGCCAGCGTGGCAATCCATAATGTGACACTTTGTTTTACTTCTGTGAGTATACCCAGTGCAATTCCCATCGTTCTAGTGTGTTTTCTTCATCCAACGTGGCATCTAGCTTGATTTAATTAATGAGAATGGCATGGAATGTCATTTTTAACCCTTCCATCTTGTTCATAAGCCTATGAATTGTCCTTTGAACACTCTAATTATGATTTGCCCCATCGTTTTACCCTGGTGAAAGTTGGAAGGGACGATGAACAGTAACATGTTCTTTCTTGCTCGTTTTAACTGAAAGTGGTAAATACATTTGAACTTTGGGGTTATGACAACTTAGGTCCCTGTGGTTGTTTATAAAAGTGTAAGGTAAAATGTCTTTGGAAAATGGCAACATTGGTCCTTGTTGTTTTATAAAAGGGGTGTTGGGCTAGGGTTTGGGCTTTGTTGTGGGCTTTTGATCCGGGTATGGTTTTTAAGGGTTTAAGGCCTATTTAAGCCTTAGGGACCATTTGGAAACTTTCTTGAAATTTGGAGGGTTGTTTAGAAAAATTTTGAGTTTTTGTCTTTTATTGGTTGACTTTGTTGACCCATAGTTGACTGAGAGTTGACCACAACTTTGACTTTTTGACTTTTCCTACTTGCTTTGTGGCTTTGCATCTCTGGCTTCTTTTGTGCTCTTCCGTTTCTCGTGTCCGTGTTTGCCCATTTTTTTGCGGTTTTCTTGTAATTTTTGATATATCCGTACCTGCACACACAAAACACAAAAACAAGCATATCTTTGCCATTTTTAGTCTGTTTTGGGTCATTTAGGATCATTTTTGGTATTAACGGATATGTGTATTTTACACTTATCAAAATGGTTAAACATTTTGACAATAAGTTTCCCTTAAAACCCATATTTTAACCATTTCTTGAATCTTCAATTTTGTAAGCTCTATGTAATGATCACTGATAAAGAAAACTAAGTATAACAAACTTGATGTAGAAGTAGAATAACCCAAACTTGTGTCTTATGTCTTGTACTATCCACGTAACTTCGAACTCACACCAAGACCAAAATATAAGTAGATCGCAACCTCTTGACAAAATCCTCATCTTTTATAAGGGACCACATAAACCAAAGAGATTGCATAATGTACGCATTGAGCACCATAAGAGAAATCGCACACCTTTGCTAGATTTGTCAAGTCTTCGTCACAACATTGTAAGCACGAACAAGTTATCTTCAAAGTGTAACACCCACTTTAAGATATGATAAGAACACACATACGAAAAACTCCACTTCAACTTCAAGTAGGTGATAATCAATCTTCTTCTTAACCAATTCGAACAAATAATCCAAAATATGAGCCTTTGAAGCGTTTAAGAACATTTAAAACCAAAACCTGTTCCAAACAGAAGCACCCAACAAACTTGTGCTTCTGTTTTGTCTGAGATCCCAAAGTATGTGTTAACCGATATATGCTAAAGCTAGCAGTACAAACAATGAACCAGCAGTATAAATTTTTGACTAGCAGTACTAACCTTTAACTGACAGTATTAACTCATCTTCCTGGCAGTAGTAATTTGTAACGAGCAGCATTAAGTCCTTTAAGCTCAATAGCAGTAGTAACCAAAAACTTTACCCTGGCAGCACTAATGCATAACTAACAGTACTAACCAAAGACAGCAGCATTAATGAACATAAGCTTTAAACCCTGCAGAGTAGAAACGGTTCTAGCTTGCTCATTAAGTAATCTTTTGGCATGCACTAAATTCCTCCATGGCAGAATTAATGCAAATAAGTTAGTAGCATTAACCTTGTATTCAAACCAAAGCAATATTAACACTGTATACTCAACAGCATTAATCAAACTAGCAGTACTAATGAGCTGACGAGTAGTACAAAGTAACAAGTGAGAAGTATAAGCTTTTGTATTATAGCAGATCTATACCAAACAACATGCTTCAATTAAAATAACCTGCTAATGATGTCCATAACCTTCCAACCAAGATGTCTTTACCATCTGTAAACAACGACGATATTCATGACCATAAAATCCAAACACCCTAATCATAAACACCAAGCTATTGATATTATCATCATCACCACAAATAAAAATCACATCCTGCTGCTTTCTTGTTCTTAAATTGATACCTGCTGTGATAACCTCCTAAGCTCGAAAACCATCTCAAAAACCATTCCACGAATGAATACAAGCTACATGTGCCACGATCTTCATCCATTATAATCACTCTTAAGGATACTTTTTTTGTCACTAAACTGTCACTAATTCATCATTCTCACCAACTGCTAATGATTCTTTTCATAGAATAAGTTCCAAAGAACGCTTGAATTATGTAACCAATAAGCAACCATCTTGTTGTCATGAACCAATCAAAATTTTTTTAAACAAACTTCCTGTTATATCGAATTAGGGTTGCTGAAAAACCCTAATATCACCAGATTCAACATGATAACCAAGACAGAAAATTCGTACCTCTTTCCCTCTATAGATGCGACACCAAAACACCTTGTAGATCCTAGATATCACTAGCCTATTGGCTCTGATACCAATTGTGAAGTCAAAAGAATCGTTATAAGCTCAGATTGATTAGATCTATATCTAGGATAATAACATTGAACATAACATGCAGGGGAATAAGAACATCAATGTTACTCTAACAAGGTTTTCATCATTATCTTCTCTATGATACATGACTACTACAAGCCTTAATTCTACCTTGATCAATGGTAGAACGTGTTATCTAAACTATAACACGGAATCAAAGATCCTTGAGGCTAAACCAACCAAACCTAGGCGTCTCCTTAGAGAACTTGACGCCTAGAACACACACACACTTTCCTAGTGTTTACATCTTGACACACAGAAAACTATACGACCTATAACTCTTTATATACTAGAGATATTAGGTTTACAAAGGATAAGTATTATGAAATAAACAAATCTTCCTAACTTTTATAATTATCTTCTAGGAAATCTTCTGTAATCTTCCATCTTTTGAAGAATTCCTCCTTTGTCTTTTAAGTCCTTCATCTTTCATATGTTTTGTCTTATCAACTCAAATATAATTCCCAACATATTTTATGTTGACTATTCCTAAAAACAACACTTTAACGGGCAGTGTACCCGGTCAGATGGAGTTTCGTGGTAAGTAAGGTGTTGATTACTAAGAGCGAGAGCGTTAATTCCTAATTCTATCAGTATTTAAGTTATCTAAGTTAAACCTAAAACTAATGCAAAAGGGGGGTTTTATCCTGAGATACTGGCATGGTTTTGTGTATCTAACCTAAGGTTTTGATGACAAGTAAAGTAATAAACACACACAAGAAGACAAACAAACGATAGAGAAGCGGTCGAGAACTAATGTAAGGAAAACGTATCAACCATGAATAATCTGATAAAATGCAGGTTTGTTTATTAGTGCAATGATTGTCTTATCTCGAAGGGCATATCATTCCTAGACTTAGGCGGTACTTCTTCCTAAGACCTAGACACGCTAATTCTGTCACAATTAGACGCATCCGCATAAAGCTTCCTTATGTTGATTATAATCTATCTTAGGATCTAAGTAATGGTGCTCTTACTAAACCCTAGCTCATTGAGACTTTACCCACTTACTGCTTAACGGCAATTTATATACTAGTAGTCCACTGTCCGAGTCCTTACCAATGGGATAAGAATATACTCGTTGATACCAAGGTCACCTTATGGCTCAACTAAGCTCACTAATCTAAAGGCAAAGATAGGTCAATATTTGTGATCCTATGATTCTAGATATATAATTTGCAATATGGAGAGCTATCCCGGACTCTTAGCCTACGCCCAAATAACACCAAAGTTGCAGCGCATTAAATATATAGGACTAGACCCAGTTGAATGATAGGTCGTATACTTAAGCACATAAACGAATATAAATTAATAAACATAAACAATAATTCATGATAAATTAAGCAATCGAGATAAACAAACCAAATGTCAGATCTTCATAAACATGGCTGATACCTAAAGGTATCAGCCCATAATCATTGTAAAAATACACACGATTTGATATATGAACGATTAAAATAAAACAACCTTAATCAAACACGTATTAGGTTGCAAGAACATTACAAGAGTTTTCCTATGATCTTGAGGCTCTTTTCTGACCTTTTATGCTCTTCTAATCATCTCTTAGTCGACTTGGTGGTTTAGAGATTCACTTCCATATTCAAAATTAAGTTTAGGATCGTCTATATATAGGGTCTGGTAGTCGGTTCAATATGGCGTATTGAGAAGCTCAATACGGCGTATTGGATGACTTGGCATGGGCTCTAAGAATAAAATATTCAAATTCTTGCGCAGGAATTTGGATACGCTGTATCCGATTTTTGGATACGGCATATTGACCAATACGCCATATCGGATTTCTTGGATACGGAGTATTGACCAATACGGGGTATTAGGGTTTTTGGATACAGAGTATTGGCTGAAAATGTGTTTTTCTTGATTTTTGACCAAAGTATCATATACGGCGTATCAATGGCGTATTTTTCAAAGTCAGGCAATGGTCTTGAGTTCTTCAAATTCTTTAGATGCGGCGTATTTGTCTAGAATGAGACGGCGTATCGTGTCAGAATCAGTCGACTTTCTTAGACTCTTCGTTTATGCTTCAAAACACGTCCTTTTCTTCATCTTTTGCCAAATACTCGATAATTATGCCAATTCTCAATTTAACGATTCAAGTAACAATTCTTGGCAATTACTATACAAAATGTGTTAATTATCGTGGGATAAATTGATGCTCTAAAATAGACGTTATTTTGATGTATTAGATTTTCATAAATATCAATTGAAAAAAATATTTGGCGGGCAAACACGGAGGATATGGATTATTTTTTCCTATTTGGCTCCCCTCCACACTTAAGTTGAACGTTGCCCTCAATATGATAACTGATAAACTAGAAAATAGGGAAAATTAAGGGAAAACAGTACTTCCCGGGGCAAAGAGAAATGTAGCTGCGAGAGAGCTATCCTTGAGCACACGCCATAATTTTCTAGGCTTAAGCTATATTACCTGCAAAAGAAAACATACAAAAACACACAAAAAGAAAATATTTCTATGTTTTTTTTTAGAAAAAAAAATAAAGTAGATGAATGGAGTTGTATGGAGGAGGAACTCCTCCACACTTAAATAAAGCACATGTTGCCTTCCGAGAAGCGCTTAATTTTTAAGAGAGTCGTTAGCTAGACTCCTGCTTCTAGAGTTCATTCTTTCAGAAAGAAGGGAGTGACTGCTTCCCTTTGGTCATTATAATCTTCTTCTTCATGATATAGCTTCAGTCTGTGGCCGTTAACAATAAATGTTTTCCATCTTTTCCATATAGTTCAACATATCCGGATGGATATTGGTGCTTCACTACATACAGTCCTAGCCAGCGAGATCTGAGTTTTGGCTGTTTGAATTTATATTTTGAGTGAAAAAGCAACACTTTGTTTCCATGTTTGAATTCTTTTCTCATTTTGAGTTTCATGTCTTGCCAGACTTTGGTTTTTGCCTTGTATAGACGAGAGTTTTCATAAGCTTGATGTCTGAATTTGTCTAACTCGTGTAATTGAAACATTCTTTTTTCACCAGCATTGATGAGATCTGGGTTACACTTCTTCAGGGCCCAGTATGCTCGGTGTTCGATTTCAAGTGGTAGGTGGCAGTTCTTATCGTATACAAGTTTGTATGGTGTTGTACCGGTTGGTGTTTTGTAAGCTGTATGAAAAGCCCACAGAGCGTCATCAAGTTTTCTTGACCACATGGCAGGATTGTCTTTAACAGTTTTTTCAAGAATTCTTTTGAGACCTTTGTTTGTGTTTTCAACTTGACCACTTGTTTGAGGCTGGTATGATGTAGAGAATCGGTGGTTAACTCCATATCTTTTCATGGTTTTTTCTATTATCTTGTTGCATAATTGAGTTCCTCGGTCGCTTATGAGAGCTTTGGGCATTCCGAAACGGCAGAATAGTTTCTTCAGAAAAGTAATTACAACTCTGGCATCGTTTGTTGGTAGAGCTTGTGCTTCGGCCCATTTAGATACATAGTCAATAGCTACTAATATGTATTCGAATTTGTATGATTTCAAGAAGGGTCCCATGAAATCAATACCCCATATGTCAAAAATTTTGCATGCTTGAATGCTGTTTAAGGGCATCTCATCACGTTTTGAAATATTTCCTATCTTTTGACATGCTTCGCAAAGGCGAACTTGAGTATGAGCTTCTTTGATGATAGTTGGCCAGTAAAAACCTAAGTCTAAAACTTTTTTAGCGGTCATATTTGGTCCATAATGTCCACCGGTGGGTCCGTGGTGACATTGATCTAAAATTGTTCGGGTTTCTGGTCCAAAGATATAGCGTCTGATCATACCGTCAGAACATACTTTGAAGAGGCAGGGTTCCTCCCAGAAGTAGTGTTTGAGGTCAGAGAAAAATTTCTTTTTTTGCGAGTACGTCATTCCTTTAGGTATGATATCACCTACCAAATAATTTGCAAAGTCAGCGAACCATGGACTTTACTGTCATCACTTGTTTCATCATTTTTAATCCGAGGTAAACGATCGGCGGTGATGTGTCGTTAAGTGGTGTATATTTTTATGATTCAAGTTTTAAATTTATATTTTGCCGACTTAACCAAAAATAACACTTTAACGGGTAGTGTACCCGGTCGGTGGTAGATTCGTGGTATAGCTAGTGTCGAAAAACACTTAAGCGAGGTTAAATCTCTCATTTATTAATAATTTTAGTTTTCTAATCTAATTTATATCCAATTTATGTCAAAACCTATGTGAATCCTTAATGTTACGTTTAATTCTATTTACGTATAGGTAAAGGGGTGGTTTCTGTTTGAGAGAATGGACGGTGTTTGGTGGTGACTACAATTAATTCAAGACTCTTTAACGTACGTAAGCAAATTAACAAAAGATAAAAGAGCGGTCAAGCCTTGATAGAAAAACTATAAGCCATTTTAATCCGATTTATAAGTAGGTTTGGTTTCTTCAGTGTAATCCATTACTTATTCCTCGATGGTGGCATATCTATTCCTAGACTTTATGGACGGGGGACTTCATCCTAGACATAGACACATTTATATTATGTCACAATTAAAGGCATCAGCTTTAAAGCATCTTTTATTTGCTGATTATAATCTATCTTATGGATTAAAGCAATGGTGATCTTGTTAAACCCTAGCTCATAGAGACTTTACCCACTTACTGCTTAATGATAATTTATACTCTAGTAGTCCACTTGTCTAACTATCTAATGGAATCAGAACGTTATTTGTTGAATTATCTAGGTTCACTTGCTAGTCAACTTGTTCAATAAACCAAAGGCAATATCCGATTACTAGTCAAGCCATAAGCTTATCTTTAGCACGGATTTAGAAGGAAAATATTTTTGATCCTATGATTCTAGATGTATAGATCACTATATGGAGAGCTATCTCGGCATCTAGATTACTTGGTCCATATCACTATATCCAACTGAATGATAGGTCGCATACAAAAGCAAGTAAACAAGTATATTGATAAACATAAACAAGCATACAACGATAAATTAAGAAATCGAGATATAAACAAAACCAAACATTCAGGTCTTCATAATAATGGCTAATACCCGAAGGTATTAGCCTTCAAACATAATAATTAATACAAGAGTAATGGCTTAGACAAGGTAAACTAACTGAGTTAACAAATGATACCAAAAACTGAACGATTACAAAAGTATAAGAAATTACACGTTGTCTCCTATGGATTGGAATACGTTGCAAGACCTCTTCTACTCTTTTTCTTCTCTAAAAATTGACTTTTGTAGTTTAGGTATCAAGAATATGATTTAGCACACTTAAAATTCGTTTTTGAGTTTTGTATTTATAGGGTCTGGAGTCGGTGTTGATATGGCGTATCCAAGGTATTAGATACGACGTATTAGGGTTTCTTGGAGTAGGGACCACATTTGATATCTTCCAGAATATTCACCTTCTCTATCTCTAATACGACGTATTGGTCTTCACTGGATATGGCGTAATGATCTTGTTTCCTTTGTGGTCTTTGGTGAGTGCAGGCACAGATACGCCGTATCTTCCTTGATGGATACGGCGTATTGGTTGTCAGAATAGTAATCTTTAAAATATCTTCGCTTAAGCTCCAGAATGCGCGCTTTTTACTAATATTCACCAAGTACTCTGTAACTACTACAATTCTCAAATATAAACAATTAAGTAACAATTCTTTGCAATAATTATACAAAATGGGTTAATTACATGGGATAAATGATGCTATAAAATAGATGTTATTTGATACCATCAAATATCCCCCCCACTTGAATCCTACTTGTCCTCAAGTAGCCTTTAGAAGTCTATAAAAATGTATCCCTAAGGATAATTTCTGTTAAAGCATTTATTTGATCTATTACAAGTGCACAACCAAACACCTCAAGAAATAGGAAGATGAAAACACTCAAATCACTCAACTAATCTATGTGGTAACATGTAACTAATTCGCTCAATTGCTTGGTCGTGACGAGTATTCTATCATAAGCTTGGCAAGGATACACATCTCTACCGCTAAAGCTTAGGAGTAACAAGTTTATAAAGGTAAAGATGGGTTTGTATGATAAGGCTTAGGGTTGATCATTTTTCGATCTTTCACCAGAAGTACCACTCCAACAAGGCAGCTGAAGCACACATACATGGCCGTAATGACGGAATAGACATGTGTGCTCGATCACATCCTCATTTGAATTTAACTAACGGTTAGTATGAAAAATGATATAGGGTAGGGACCTTCTAACTATCAACAAAAGTCGTAAACCAACAAGGTACTGAGGCATACATACATGGCCGTAATGACGAAATAGACATGCACGCTCATACAAATCCTCATTTCTCATAAAACCAGCGGCTAGTCATTAGGAAAGAGAAGTAAATTGTTGTTAAATAAAAATTACAAAACAAATAGATTAAGTCTAAAATACAAGTTGCTAGACACTTTTTTCCCGACCGTAACCATGATAAAGACACAACTATTTACAACATCTTGATCATAGATCAAAAACAACAACCTAAGTTGGCGTTCCTATAACGGTCAACTTCCCAATCATCCCATACTCTGCATACTTTACAAGGTAAGTGGTGATATCTTCCACATTTTACAATACTTTACATTGTCGATTTTGTATCAACGAATAATCGATCCTTCGTGTAATTCCTTCGGTAGTTACGACACGATTATCTTCAAACTTCCCTTCTCTTTTTTTGTTGCGATTTTTCTAATTTTTTCATTTTTTTGCTAACACTATACTACGAAACTCGGTGTAATTTCACCATCTTCACAATCATAATAATTCCGGATAATTCCTTCGGTAATTCTTCATTCTTCGGACGTACCAATAATTGTGTTGGTAGTAAAAATACATGAGCTTGACTATAATATACATTCCCATTTGCGATGTGCAAATTCTTCCAACCGTACCAAAGATAGAAAATTTTAACACAAGACTTAGGAAATACAAACTTTACACTTTAAGCAACTAGCAACTGTAAAATAAATAAATTTAACAGGGTAGGCTAAGGTGTAAAAGTGTAACAAAATAAACAATTAGTGTATTTCCTAAAGGATTGGCTCTACGGGTTGTTCTATGGGTATCTTACTCTTAAAGTGAGAGTAAACAAAGGGTTTATACGGGGGTTAACTAACCAGTGTAATTAGTTAATAAGCAGCATGTAAAGGCATTTTGGGTGTAAACCTAAAATTTACCAATTTAAACAAGGTACTCCATCTAAATCCATAGTACTCATCACTACGGTCTCGAATAGATATACCAAGTCAAGTTCTAAAGTCTACAACACCACCAAGTGTCTAAAAGAAAGTGTCTGTCACTTTTCGGCCCAAGTGTCTGTCACGGGACGGTCGTCGAACAAACTAAATGTGACTCCGTGTAGTCAACATTCACTCAAATTCCCTTATATCTCATTAACTAAAGGAAAAGACTTCAATGAAATGCTATATACCTGGGCAATGACCTGATGATAGCGACCCTGGTTTTCG
>BQNB010025176.1:0-40609 GCA_026074375.1 Tanacetum coccineum
GTTTCTTCTCCAAATGAGCCCAAGTCATGTGTATTTCCTCTAAATGCCTCCCAAATGCTAAATACCTGAAAAGGAACGATTAAGTGCCTATTTTGGGCATAAATACACGATTTAGGGGGTTAAATGACCCCGAAAAAGTGTATAAAATGACACCTCATCAAATACCTCTACACTTGGGATTTGTTTATCCTCTAGTAAATAGGCTTTTCTACCTAGACAATAGTAGTATTAGGATCATTTAACCTACTCTTTAAAAGTATTTTACAACACAACCTTTTAGACCTCATAATTAAGAGCACGGAAAGTATATACTAGCACCTCACATAAATGTTTAGGATTCTCTCTTTCTCTCGGGTGTATAATAAATTATAACATAAGGGGGAAATGAAAAATCAACACTCATTACCTGTCATAGCATATAAATTACCATAGGCTTGGTAAAGGATCAAACCTCCACCGCTAGGCGCAAGCATTATTCATTACTATCTAAGAAGTCTTTTTAAAGGGTTAGGGGGTGTAGGTGTAAGATAACATATAATGGAAATGGAAACGGATGGGATACAATTGGGAGGTGACTTGGGTGAATTTAGAGTGGAAGGGTTAGATAATTATTTATACGAATACACGCTGATTTGGTTGCTAAGCCAAGACTCGGACGAAGATATACAAACTCTACACAACTCTACGTCAATCTCTTTCTTTTTCTTTTCTCTTTTGTTTTGAATAACGTAATACTTCATAACATGGGGTTTATAACACGTACCCCTACACATGAGCTTTTTACATACTTAATTATTTACAATCTAACTAATAACCTGATTTGAGGTGGATCAAAATAACATGGAGATCATCTAACAAATGTATGGGGGTATTGACTTAACTTTATTCCCCATTCTTCCGCGAAATAAATACTACCATGAATCCCAGTCATCCCAAAACTGTATTTATAAGGATAAGGACTTAGCAACCGTGTACTTGATGTGTCATTGTGTGGTGTATATTTTATTGATTCAAGTTTTAAATTTATATTTTGCCGACTAAACCAAAAACAACACTTTAACGGGCAGTGTACCCGATCGGTAGTAGTTTCGTGGTAAGTAGGGTGTCGAACACTTGAAGCGAGGTTAAATCTATCAAGTTACTTAATATCTTGGCTATCTAATCTATGTTAATTCTATTCTATTCTAAACCTATGTTAAACCTATGTCAGTCTAATTCCTAATTCTAACAGGAAAAGGGGGTTTTCAGCCTAAGAGACTGGCACAGTTCGGTTGGTGACTACAATCAATTCAAAGCACTTTTACCCACGCAAGCTAAGTAACAAAAGATAAAAGAGAGGTCGAACCATATATAAGAAAACTGTATTAATCATTATGTCTGATTAGAAAGTTGGTTTGTTTATTAAGTGCAATGATTTCTTCTCTCGAGGTGGCATATCATTCTTAAGACTTAGGTGTTACATCATCCTAAGACCTAGACACATTAATTTTGTCACAATTAAAGCATCCGCATAAAGCATCCTTATTTGCTGATTATAATCTATCTTAGGGATTAAAGCAATGACGATCTTGTTAAACCCTAGCTCATAGAGACTTTACCCATTTACCGCTTAATGGCAATTTATACACTAGTAGTCCACTTGTCCAACTATCCAATGGAATCAAAATGTTACTTGTTGAATTATCTAGGTCACCTGCTAGTCAACACGATCAATAAACCATTGGCAATATCTAATTAACTAGTTAAGCCCGAAGCGTATCCAAGACAAAAATTTAAAAGGACAATATTTGTGAAACTATAATTCTAGATGTATAAATTACTATATGGAGAGCTATCTCAGACTCTAGATCTACTTGGTCCACTTCACTAGATCCAATTGAATGATAGGTCGCATACAAAAGCGCGTAAACAAGTATTAATTGATAAACATAAACAAGCATACAACGATAAATCAAGAAATCGAGATAAACAAATACCAAACATTCAGATCTTCATAATAATGGCTAATACCCGAAGGTATTAGCCTTTAAACGTCATAATAAATACAAGAGTAATTATTTAGCCAAGGTAAACTAACCGAGTTAACGAATGATACCAAAAACTGAACGATTACTAAAGTATATGGAATTACACGATGTCTTCTATGGAATTTATAACGTTGCTCGACCTCTTCTGCTCTTTTTTTCCTTTGAAAATTGACTTTATGGTTTAGGTATCGAGAATATGATTTAGCACACTAAAAAACGCATTTTTTAGTTTTCTATTTATAAGGTCTGGAAGTCGGTTGGATACGGCGTATCCAAGTGTTGGATACGGCGTATTGGGGATTTCTTAGAGTAGGGACCACGCTTGATATCTTCCAGAATATTATATTGATTCCATACTTTGAATACGGCGTATTGAGTCTCTCTGGATACGGCGTATTGAGCTTATTCCTCTGTGGTCTTTGGTGAGTGTAGGCACGGATACGCCGTATCTTCCTTGATGGATACGGCGTATTGGTCTTCAGAATAGTAATCTTCAAAATATCTTCATTTAAGCTCCAGAATGCGTGCCTTTTGCTATCTTTCACCAATTACTCCATAGTTACTTCAATTCCTAAATATAAACTATTAAGTAACAATTCTTTGCAATAAATATACAAAATGGGTTAATAACATGGGATAAATGATATTATAAAATAGACGTTATTTGATGTCATCAAATATCCCCCCACTTGAATCCTACTTGTCCTCAAGTAGCCTTTAGAAGTTTGTAAAAATGTATCCCTAAGGACATTTTCCGTTAAAGCACTTATTTGATCTATTACAAGTACACAACCAAACACCTCACGAAATAGGAAGATGAAAACACTCAAATCACTCAACTAATCTATGTGGTAACATGTAACTAATTCTCTCAATTTCTCGGTCGTAACGAGTATTCTATCATAAGCTTGGCAAGGATACACATCTCCACCACTAAAGCCAAGGAGTAATAAGTTTATAAAGGTAAATATGGGTTTTTTTATATGGAAAGGCGTACGGTTGATCAATCTACAATCTTTCACCAGAAGTACCACTTTAACAAGGCAACTAAAGCATACATACATGGCCGTAACGACGGAATAGACATGTGTGTTCGATCACATCCTCATTCGAATTTAACCAACGATTAGGATGAAGAATGATATAGGGTAGGAACCAATGAGGCAGCTAAGACATGCATAAATGGCCGTAACGATGGAATAGACATGCATGCTTGAACAAGTCCTCATTTGTGTAAAACCAGCGGCTAATCATTAGGTGATAGGGAAGTAATTTATTGTTAAATAAAAATCAAGAAACAAATAGATTAAGACTCAATACGCCGTATCCAAAGAGACTCAATACGCCGTATTCAAATTATGGAATCAATATAATATTCTGGAAGATATCAAACGTGGTCCCTATACCATGAAATCCCAATATGCCGTATTCAAACACTTGGTTTTGTTGTATCCATCCGAATCCAGACTTATAAATAGAAAAACTCAAACACCAAGTTTTAAGTGTGCTAAAAAAATCTATTCTTCGATACCTAAACCACAAAGTCGATTTTTAGAAGAGATAAAAAGTGAAGAGAGGTCGAGTAAAGTATTCAATTTCATAGGAGACAATAAAATAAGGGTTTTTTTTTTTTTAAATTATAATAAAAAAATCCATATACTTTAAGTAATCGTTAGTTTTAGTATCATTGTTAACTCGGTTTTAGTTTACCTTGGCTATATTTAATTCTTCTTATATTTATTATGAGTTTGAAGGCTAAACCTTCAGGGTAATATCCTCTTTATTATGAAGATCTGAATGTTGGTATTTGTTTTAATCTGATTTCTTGATTTATCGTTGAGTGTCTTGTTCTATGTTTATCAATTATATATTGTTTTTACGCGGCTTTTGTATGCGACCTATTATTCGACTAGATTAGTGAAGCGGACCAGCGGATTCTAGAGTCCGGGATAGCTCTCAATTTATGTGTTTTATACATCTAGAATTTTAGTTTCACAAATTTGTCCTTCTAAGTCTGTGTTCATAGGATACGCTTCGGGCTTAACTAGTTATTTGGATATTGCCAATTGTTTATTGATCGTGTTGACTAGCAGGTGACCTAGATAATTCAACAAGTAACGTTCTGATTCCATTGGATAGTTGGACAAGTGGACTACTAGTGTATAAACTGCCATTAAGCGGTAATTGGGTAAAGTCTCTATGAGTTAGGGTTTAACA
Organism: Tanacetum coccineum; assembly: GCA_026074375.1. Lineage (NCBI taxonomy): Eukaryota > Viridiplantae > Streptophyta > Magnoliopsida > Asterales > Asteraceae > Tanacetum > Tanacetum coccineum. Next base: position 4,245 of record BQNB010025176.1, read on the forward strand.
AGATCACCATTGCTTTAATCCCTAAGATAGATTTTAATCAGCAAATAGGATGCTTTATGCAGATGCTTTAATTGTGACAGAATTAATGTGTCTAGGTCTTAGGATGATGTAACGCCTAAGTCTAAGAATGATATGCCACATCGAGAGAAGAAATCATTGCACTAAATAAACAACCCAACGTTCTAATCAGATTAATAATGGTTAATACAGTTTTCTTATATAAGGTTCGACCGCTCTTTTGTCTTTTGTTAATTAGCTTGCGTGAGTAAAAGTGCCTTGAATTGATTGTAGTCACCAACCAAACCGTGCCAGTCTCTCAGGCTGGAAAACCACTTTTTCCCGTTAGAATTAGAATTTAGACTGACATAGGTTTTAACATAGGTTTAGAATAGAATAGAATTAACATAGATTAGATAACCAAGATATTAATTAAATTGATTAGATTTTTAATCGCATCAAGTGTTCGATCGCCTACTTACCACGGAAACTACTACCGAATCGGGTACACTGCCCGTTAAAGTGTTGTTTTTGGTTTAGTCGGCAAAATATAAATTTAAAACTTGATAATCTTAATATACATACAACGACTGAACTATAAGTTTTTGGCGCCGTTGCTGGGGAGTGAAATATTTAATCTTGATTTTTATTTGATATTTTGTTTTTAACATTAGATTAGATCTAACTTTGGATTAGTTGTAATTAGAGTAGTGTATATTCTGGTATATTCTATAAAAATTTTTTTTTTTTTGTTTAATTTGTTCTTTAATTGTTTGCTTGTATATTTGTGTGTTTATTTGTTTGCGTATTTAATTGTTTTCTTAAATACACTGTTCTGGTCGACAGTTGAATACGGCGTATCCACTTCCATTAGATACGGCGTATCCAGTTTTCTATCCAAATACAAAGTATTCACTCAAATAGATTAATATGGCGTATCTATTTCCATTGGATACGGCGTATCGATCATCTGGAACAGAAGCAAGTTCTAAGTTTTCTGTGATTGATTTTTGTGCCAAATTTTTTTCTACTTATTCAGACAAATCCCCCCCCATATGATTGTTTTATCCTTGTTTCAGGTAGTGCATGACAAGGAGTTCTACGAACGAACTATTTACACCTTACAAATAACCTGAACGAAAATTTTGATCATCAAGGAGACACTTCAAGACCATATGTCTTGACAAATTGAGATCACCTGATTTCAATCTGCTTTCTGACCAAGAATACTCGGAAGAAGAAGAGGAAGCAATGGCGGAAACAATGGAGCAATACATGAGCAAGACCCGAACTGACTACGAATCAGGAGTAGCTAGGCCTAAAATTAATAACAAAGATCAATTTGAAATGATGGCCTAATTTCTTATGGTAGCTTTCAAGAAAAATCACATTTAGCGGTTTGAGACATTTGAAGATTGCAAATGAACCATTGGAGACAGTTCTCAAAAATGTTTACATATTCCATGTCCTAACATCCTCTGTGGATTATTAACTAATGCTTTCAGAGTTCTTCCCTATATCCTTAACTGGAGCCGCAAGCCGTTGGCTAAAAAATGAACCAACTGGTTCAATCAAAACTTGGGAAGATCTTAAAACTAAGTTTTTGAACAAATATTGCCCACCTGGTTGAACTGCGAAAAAATGGAGAAAATCAATAACTTTCAGCAAGAGCCAGATGAAACCCTTTATCAAGCATGAAAGCGCTTTAAAGAACTCTTGATGAAGTGTCCTCAACACTATTTGACTGAGATGCAAGATGTAATTTTGTTCTACAATGGATTGTATATTCCAACACGATAAATTCTTGACTCGAGAGGTGTCATTCTAACCATGACTGCTGAAGATGCTAAAAAGGCCATCTAAGAAATAGCAGAATACTCTCAAAAATGGCACAATGGAACATCTAGAGGAAGAAGTACTGAGACTACTCCCCATCCCCCCCCCCATGAACGGTTTAGCCTGCCTATACAAACACAACTTGAAACATCTTGGAGGGAGATCAAGAAGGTGAATAAAAAAGTTTATGCAGCTCAAGTTGGATGCGAACAACGCAAAGGACCCCATTAACAAGATTTCCACAAAGGATGAAGGTGAAAACCCTAGAAGAAGCTTACTACACGCAATTTGGTGGACCTTTTCAAGGAGGAGGATATAGAGCAACAGCTCCAGGGTATTATGGCAATCTATGGAGGATACCCTGAGCAAATTCATGAGTGAATCAGCAAAGAGACACGAAGAAAACTCTAACTTGATCAAAGAAATCCGAGCTTCGACAGATGCTGCCATAAGGAACCAAGGAACATCAATTAAAACATTAGAAATACAAATCGGGCAAAGGAGTAATGTACTACAGGAGAGAGGATTTGGAAGCCTACTAAGCTTAACTAAAACAAACCCAAGAGACCAAGTCAAGTCGATTTCAACCACCATTGAAGCTGATTCCCAGTCGATACGCTGTATTGGATCTACCCAATACGCCGTATCTACTAGACAGAACAGAACACTGTTGTACAAGTCAAGACAAACGACGGTTTCTTTTCCAAGTCGTTTGGATAATCATTACTGTAAAGAAGAAGAGGATAACTATGGACCAAAATTCGCGGAAGCTTATGGAGCTTCACATATCAATAACGCCATACCCCGAAAAGAGAAAGACCCAGGGAGTTTCACTTTACCTTGCTTTATTAATGATGCTTGTTTTGACAATGCCCTTGTTCGGACTTAGGGAAGCTAGCGTTAGTGTTATGCTTCTCGATACTAAACTTGGATTAGGGACAAATTAGCTTACACTTAGGTTGACAGTGGAACAATTGCAGTTAGGACTGTGAATATCCAAAAGGAATAGCTGAAAACTGTACTAGTAGGAATTGGCATATTACCTTCCAGTAGACTTTATAATTTTGGATATGCCGAGGATATCAAAGTGCCCTTGTTCACTCGAAAGTCATTTTTGTTCTACCGCCTGGGCCTAAGATTTGATGTTTACAAAAGAAAGATTATTTAAGAGTTATGGGAAGAAAGATTCGTTTTCACAAGTGTTATAAACTGATAGTAGTTTAATTAAGAGGGTCTACATGCTAAGTTTGAGAGAAAGAATAGAGCTTGATTTAGAAGCTAGGCTAATGGGAGAGACTTTGGTGTTGAATATATCATTAGACCCTTTCTTGGAAGATTACATTGAACTGATCTAAATGAACCATTTGAGCTTAGGAGAAATCAAAGAGATGATTCGATGCCCACCATTTGGAAGTGTAATGGTAATTGAGGAATTTAGAATGGGATGTAGATCTTATACTGGGAATTGTTGATACCCTAGTTATGCGACAATGATAAGTGATCCATATAGAGTGTGCTACAATTAAAGTTTTCATGATTGAATTAGGATTGATTTTCTACACTTACTTTTTCACCGTTTATTATAGTCAATATGATGTCAAGAAAATTTCATAATTCAATAATGAAAAATAAGATGATGTACAAAGGGGATAATGTTGTAGGAGCCTTAATGAATGTGCCTATCTTTGTTGGAACCTTTTCTGTTATGACTGATTTTGCAGTTTTGGAGGATATGGATACTTATCGTGATGAACGAATGGGCGATGTTATTCTTGGTGAACCTTTCTTAAGAGAAGTTGGAATTAAAACAAAATAGTTCGAAGGGATTATTACCCTTTACAATGTTGATGATGAAGTAACTTACCAAATGATGCGATCACATCCGAGGTTTAAACACCACACTAATGAGCAATGCAACAAGATCCCACCATTACTGAAGGTAAGTGTGAAAGATGAGATGAATGGGATCTCGCATGCATACCAAAACCTTAAGGGGTTCTACAAAGGTGTTTTGAATCTAGGACCCGATTACATTCGAGATGCAAAGATGGAAGAATGGCTCACACGTGGGCACATTAGCGTGCATGAGCTGGAGTGAAGTGGAAGCTGAAGAAAAGTCTAACTTAAAGACTTCACTGTAAACAAAAGTGCTTCTCGGGAGACAACCTGAAATGTTATTTAATTTTGTTATCGAGTTTGTCTTCCCAGATATCAATACGGCGTATTCGCTCCATACGATACGGCGTATTGATTGTCTGGACGTTATCAGTCTTTCTTTTTATTGCACTTTAAAAACATTATTGTTTGATTTTGAATACGGCGTATTCACTAAACTGATATGTCGTATCCACCAGACTGATCCGTAATTAGTTTGTTTAGTTCAGATTAAATTAACCGTAGGTACCAAGATAGGAATGCACTTGTTCTTCCTATATTCCATACAGGACCTCGTGAAAGAAATATCGACGAATATTGGTGGAGAATTTACGAATCTGGAAATCTTGAAGTGTTGGAGTCTTGAAACCTCAAGACGGCTATTCAACACGAAATCTCGCTCATAAACTCAAATTGGAGAATCTACCGAGCGAATATCAGGGGAGTTTCTCATTCTAATTCTTTTAAATTTCCCGTATTTAATGTTTTATATATACAACGAGGACGTTGTATAATTCAAGTGGGGGGATAGAATTAGAATGTTTACTTGTCCTAATTTTCACACTAAAATGCTTAATTTATGCTCAAATTTTAAAAAATTTCAAGCATACTTTTATAAAATTACATGTTACATAACCCGCACACAATAACCCTTGTTAGATATTGTGAGGATTTAACCTTTTTGTTTTCAAATGTTTACCCAAATTCCACAAAATATAAGTATGCCGATGATGTAGTGGACTTTAGAACTTGGCCTAGTATATCACTCGAGACCACGATGATGAGTACTATGGATTTAGATGGAGTAACTTGTATAAATTGGTAAATTTCCCAAATCGCCTTTACATGTTGCTTATTAACTAACTACACTGGTTAGTTAACCTCCAGTTTAAACCCTTTTCCACTCTTATCTTTAGAGTGACGATCCACTAAAACAACCCGTAGAGCCAATCCTTTAGGAATTTACACTAATTATTTGTTTCGTTACACCCTTACACCTTAACCTACCTTGTTAGATTAAGTTTAATTTACAGTTGCTAGTTGTTTAAAGTGTAAAGTTTGTATTTCTCGGGTCTTGTGTCATTTTCTATCTTTGGTGCGGTTGGAAATTTGCACATTGCAAATGAGAATGTATATTAGTAGTCAAAACTCATGTGATTTTACTGCCATCACAATTATTAATGAAACTGAAGAACGAAGGAACTATCGAAGAAATTATCCAGAATGATTAAGATCGTGAAGATGGTGAAACTACACCGAGATTTGAAGCATAGTTAAAAAAAATCGAAAAATACAAAAAGAGAAAGAGAAGTTTGAAGATAATCATTTCGCAAAGAGCATTACCGAAGGAATTACACGAAGGATCGATTATTCGTAGATACGTCTAAAAAATCAACGATGTCGAGTATTGTACAAAGTGTAAGATATCGCCACTTACCTTGTAGAGTATGTAAAGTTTTGGGATGATTAGGAAGTTGATCATTACGGGAATGCCAACTTAGGTTGTTGTTTTTGATCTATGATCAAGACGTTGTAAATAGTTGTGTCTTTTTCATGGTAACGTTAGGGAAAAAAGTGTCTAGCAACTTGTATCTTAAGTCTTAATCTATTTGTTTCTTAATTTTTATTTAACAACAACTTACTTCCCTCTCACTTGATGATTAGCCATTGGTTTTACGCAAATGAGGACTTGTTCGAGCGTGCATGTCTATTCCGTCGTTATGGCCATGTATGCATGTCTTAGCTGCCTCGTTGGTTTACGACTTTTGGTGAAAGTTAGAAGGTTCCTACCCTATATCATTCTTCATCTTAACCGTTGGTAAAATTTGAATGAGGATGTAATCGAACACACATGTCTATTCTGTCGTTACAGCCATGTATGTGTGCTTCAGCTGCCTTGTTGGAGTGGTACTTCTGGTGAATGATTGTAGAATGATCAACTGTATGCCTTTCCATAACAAAACCCATATTTACTTTTATAAACTTGTTACTCCTTGGCTTTAGTGGTGGAGATATGTATCCTTGCCAAGCTTATGATAGAATACTCGTCACGACCGAGCAGTTGAGCGAATTAATTACATGTTACCAAATAGATTAGTTGAGTGTTTTCATCTTCCTATTTCGTGAGGTGTTTGGTTGTGTACTTGTAATAGATCGAATAAGTGCTTTAACGGAAAATATCCTTAGGGATACATTTTTAATATCTTCTCTAAGGTACTTGAGGACAATAGGATTGGATTCAACGTGAGGGTATTGTGATGACATCAAATAACGTCTATTTTATAGCATCATTTATCCCATGTTATTAACCCATTTTGTATAGTTATTGCAAATAATTGTTACTTAATCGTTTATATTTGAGAATTGCAGTAATTATGGAGTAATTGGTGAAAGATAGCAAAAGGCGCGCATTCTGGAGCTTAAATGAAGATATTTTGAAGATTATTATTCTGAAGACCAATACGCCGTATCCATCAAGGAAGATACGGCGTATCCGTGCCTGCACTCACCAAAGACCACACAGGAATAAAGATCAATACGCCGTATCCAGAGAGACTCAATACGCCGTATTCAAAATATGGAATCAATATAATATTCTAGAAGATATCAAACGTGGTCCCTACTCTAAGAAATCCCCAATACGCCGTATCCAACACTTGGATACGCCGAATCCAACCGACTTCCAGACCTTATAAATAGAAAACTCAAAAACGAGTTTTAAGTGTGCTAAATCATATTCTCGATACCTAAACCACAAAAGTCAATTTTCAGAGGAGAAAAAGAGCAGAAGAGGTCGAGCAAAGTTATCAATTCCATAGGAGACAACGTGTAATTCCATATACTTTAGTAATCATTCAGTTTTTGGTATCATTTGTTAACTCGGTTAGTTTACCTTAGCTAAATAATTGCTCTTGTATTTATTATGACGTTTGAAGGCTAATACCTTCAGGTATTAGCCATTATTATGAATATCTAAATGTTTGATATTTGTTTATCTCGATTTCTTGATTTATCGTTGAGTGCTTGTTTATGTTTATCAATTTACACTTGTTTACGCGCTTTTGTATGCGACCTATCATTCAACTGGATCTAGTAAAGCAGACCAAGCGGATCTAGAGTCTGGGATATCTCTCCATATAGTAATTTATACATCTATAATTATAGTTACACAAATATTGTCCTTCTAAGTCTGTGTCTAGGATACGCTTCGGGCTTAACTAGTTATTTGGATATTGCCAATTGTTTATTGATCGTGTTGACTAGCAGGTGACCTAGATAATTCAACAAGTAACGTTCTGATTCCATTGGATAGTTGGACAAGTGGACTACTAGTGTATAAACTGCCATTAAGCTGTAAGTGGGTAAAATCTCTATGAGCTAGGGTTTAACAAGATCACTATTGCTTTAATCCCTAAGATAGATTATAATCAGCAAATAGAATGCTTTATGCAGATGCTTTAATTGTGACAGAATTAATGTGTCTAGGTCTTAGGATGATGTAACGCCTAAGTCTAAGAATGATATGCCACCCCGAGAGAAGAAATCATTGCACTAAATAAACAAACCAACGTTCTAATCAGATTAATACTCACTCCGTCCCATATTAAGTGTCCATTTTTGACTTTTTGAATTCTTTTTTCATAAACTTTGACCGTAAATATTTTTCTTTATGTTATATAATGCTTACTGAAAATTATACCAATGAAAAATACATTCGAAACTCTATCCATTCATATATTTTGCATTGAGTATCATATAACATAAGAAGAAATAATTAAGGTCAAAGTTGAAGAAAAAAGACTTTAAAAAGTCAAAAATGGACAATTAATATGGGACGGAGGGAGTAATGGTTAGGGGTGTTCACGGGGCGGTTCGGTTCGGTTAGTTGGAAGATTTAAACTATCCGTCGCGGGGCGGGTAATTAATTTTACTATCCGTCGCCGAACCGTACTAGGCGGGTAACCGGACATGCGGGTACCCGAAGTGAGCGGTTACCCGCGGTTCGGGTCACGGTTAACCGTTTTTGACGTTTAATAGAGTTTAACCATATAAAAAATTACATAGTCTAGAACATAAAATGTATTTCTAGTAAAAATTAAATGACGTTGAATTTATAAGTCATATAAAAACTTAGTATTTCGGTATAATAAATAGCATTCAAATATTCATATATAATGTATTAACTCAAAACAAAATATTTAATCCGACGTTATTAGATTATGATCACATTAATCAATTTTCACACATAGATTTTTACAAATGTTTACTTTACGAGCGAAAAATAATAGTCGTTATACAATAAAAATATTGCAATAATCGGTTAATACTTGTACAATTATTTGAATATTTAGTTAGAAATAATCATGTATTATATGATAGGTTCGGTTTCGGTTAGCCGCGGCCCCCACCCCCCCCCCACCCCCCCCCCCCCCGCGGGTTATCTTAAAGTATAAAACCGAAAACCGATCCATTAATAAGCGGGGGTTTATTTTCGGTCTTCGGTTTCTTCGGTTCGTGTTTTTTTTCGGTTTCGGATTGAGCGGTTCGGCTCGGTTCGTCGGTTTCACGGTTTTTTTGAACACCCCTAATAATGGTTAATACAGTTTTCTTTTATAAGGTTTGACCGCTCTTTTATCTTTTGTTTTTTAGCTTGCGTGGGTAAAAGTGCCTTGAATTGATTGTAGTCACCAACCAAACCGTGCCAGTCTCTCAGGCTGAAAACCCCTTTTTCCTGTTAGAATTAGGATTTAGACTGACATAGGTTTTAACATTGGTTTAGAATAGAATAAAATTAACATAGATTAGATAACCAAGATATTAATTAAATTGATAGATTTAACCTAGCTTCAAGTATTCGGACATCCTGCTTACCATGAGGAAACATTTTACTAGTCGACTGTGGTTACACTGCCCAGTTAATTAAAGTTATGTTTTTAGTTTAGTCTGCAAAATATAAATTTAAAACTTGAATCATCTTAAATATACCATACAATGACATCACATCACACTCCAACAAGGCAGCTAAAGCACACATACATAGCCGCAACGACAGAATAGACATGTGTGTTCGATCACATCCTCATTCGAATTTAACCAACGGTTAGGATGAAGAATGATATTAGGGATAGGAACCTATCAACTTTCACCAAAAGTCGTAAACAACGGGGAGCTAAGAACATGCATACATGGCCGTAATGACGGAATAGACATGCATGCTTGAACAAGTCCTCATTTGTGTAAAACCAGCGGCTAATCATTAGGTGAGAGGGAAGTAAATTGTTGTTAAATAAAAATCAAGAAACAAATAGATTAAGACTTAAGATACAAGTTGCTAGACACCTTTTTTCCCGACCGTTACCATGATAAAGACACAACTATTTACAACGTCTTGATCATATATCAAAAACAACAACCTAAGTTGGCGTTCCCGTAACGATCAACTTCCCAATCATCCCAAAACTTTACATACTCTACAAGGTAAGTGGCGATATCTACCACTTTGTACAATACTCTGCATCGTTGATTTTTTAGACGTATCAATGAATAATCGATCCTTCGTGTAATTCCTTCGGTAATGCTCTTTGCGAAACGATTATCTTCAAACTTTCTTTCTCTCTCTTTTTGTATTTTTTTCTCATTTTTTATTTTTTTTACTAAACATTCTTCAACTCTCGGTGTAGTTTCACCATCTTCACGATCATAATAATTCCAGATAATTTCTTTGATAGTTCCTTCGTTCTTCAGATTCACTAATAATTATCACGGTAGTAAAATCACATGAGTTTTAACTACTAATATACATTCCCATTTGGAATGTGCAAGTTTCCAACAGCACCAAAGATAGAAAATGACACAAGACTCGGGAAATACAAACTTTACACTTTAAGCAACTTGCAACAATAAATTAAACTTAATCTAACAGGGTAGGTTAAGGTGTAAGGGTGTAACAAAACAAATAGTTGGTGTAATTCCTAAAGGATTGGTTCTACGGGTTGTTCTAATGGATCATCACTCTAAAGATGAGAGTGGAAAAGAGTTTAAACAAGAGGTTAACTAACCGATGTAGTTAGTTAATAAGCAACATGTAAAGGCGATTTATGCGTAATCCTAAAATTTACCAATTTAAACAAGTTACTCCATCTAAATCCATAGTACTCATCATTGTTGTCTCGAGTGATATACGAAGCCAAGTTCTAAAGTCTACAACATCACTAGCACACTCATATTTTGTGGAATTTAGGTAAACATTTGGAAACCCTCACAATATCTAACAAGGGTTAATGTGTGCGGGTTATGTATCAAGTAATTTCACAAAAGTATTTTGTGGAATTTAGGTAAACATTTGGAAACCCTCAAAATTTTAAATCTGAACATAATTTACGCATTTTAATGTGAAAATTAAGACAAGTAAACATTCTAATTCCATCCCCCCACTTGAATTATACAACGTCCTCGTTGTATATATAAAACATTAAATACGGGAATTTAAAAAGAATTAGAATGAGAAACTCCCTTGATATTTGCTCGGTAGATTCTCCTAGTTACGTTTATGAGCGAGATTATGTGCTGGAAAAGCGTCTGAATCCTAGCACGAACAACACACACATAGAATTCCAGAAAATATGCATTCCACCAACTTCGTTGATATTTCTTTCATGAGGTCCTGTAAAAAATATAGGAAAAATATATGCATTCCTATCTTGGTATATACGGTTAATTTAAACAAAACTAAACAAACTAATTACTGGTCAGTCTGGTGAATACGGCGTATCAGGTTAGTGAATACGCTGTATTACCAAAGCTAACAATAATGTTTTTTTAAAGTGCAATAAAATAAAGACTCATAACGTCTAGACATTCAATACGCCGTATGGTATGGAGCGGATACGTCGTGTTGATGTTTAGGAAGACAGACTCGATAACAAAATTAAATAACAATCTGGGTTGTATCCTGGGAAGCACTTTTGTTTACAGCGAAGTCTTTAAGTTAGACTTTTCTTCAGCTCCTCTTTTACTCCACCTTCGTCACATCATCTTTGTCATTATCGATGAGATTCTTGTAAGTAGGGACATGCCTCTTTTTTGTGTAGTTAAGAAGTATATTCGTCTTTTTTATAGCAACATAATCATCATCATTATTTTTGAATATTGATCATATATATTTCCTTCCATTGTCATACCGGCGACCTACGAAACTTCACATAAGTTTCATTATCATGATTTAATCTCACAAGCTTATCATATAGTATTGCATATATGTTCATCGTTTTAATTGTTCGGAAACAGACTCATCATCATCATCCTTGATAAATCCTTCCATGATAGCTTTGTTTCTTCAACCCTCGTTTTTTAATTGATAATCTTCCAAAGCTTCATACTATTCGTAATCCTGATAATGGAGTTAGTTTCCAATAATGTAAGTTTAGGGTAAGTTTCCTCCATTACAGTATCCATCATCTCTCAAACTATTTTTCAAAAACATGGCTTGCAATATGTTTGATGGTGTTGCCTTTCACATATTCCATTATCAATCATGGCTGTCAGTTTACACCACATGGTACATCTTTATTTCCATTGGAGATCAGCCGTCTTTGTAATCTTCATAGGTCTTAAAACCCATAATATCCTGGTAAGTAAGTTAGATATACTTTTGAGAAGGTAATTAAGTCGTTGAATGTTGAACAGGAGGTGTCCGTAGATTAAATATATTAGTTTTGGTTTAAAGACTTACAGTGGTATTTCATCTCTTATTCAAAGATCCTTGTTTCAGTGAGCTCTATTCATTTTCTTTCTGATCAGGTAATCCATAATGTTTAATAGTATAATGATCCATTGTATTGTTAGTTGAAAAAGTTTTGATGCCAAAACCATTCAATAAAAAGCAACATAGACGGATCATACACCCATGTCGTTCAGCAGCTTATGCTCCAATATCCATCTTTTTTTGAGTTTACACGGGATGTTAGTAACTTCAACTTCATATGTGAATAAATCATTATCCATTCCGCTTAATCAACTGACTTCTTTGTTGAAAACTTCAAGTTGTGTATCGCAAATGAGCGAAACATCTTCGACCTTAACATTTGATAAGTGTAAAATACACATATCGTTAAACACTAAAAATAAAATAAACTCCAAAACGACTAAAAATGGCAGCTTATGCTTGTTTTTGGTGTTTTGTGTATGCAGGTACGGATATATCAAACAATTATAAGAAAACAACAAAAAGCGGCAAACAGGACACGGAGGAACGAAGTGCAAAGAGGAGCCAAAGACTCAAAGCCAAAGCTAATAAAAGTCAACTTTATTCAATATGGGTCAACAAAGTCAACCATAAAAGACAAAACTTATAAATGTTTCAAATAACATCCTCTCGAACGTTTTAGAAAGTTACCATATTGGTCCCTAAGGCTTAATGGGCCTTAAACCCCTTAATACATACCGGATAAAAGCATAACAAGCCCAAAATCCTAGCAATCTCATTTTATAAAACATAAGGGCCCTTCTTGCCAATTTTCCAAAGTCTTTTACCTTTCACTTTTATAAAACCAAAGACAAGGACTATATACGATAATAGGCCAAAGTTTAAAACGAATTTACCAGTTATAAAAGAGCGCCAAACCTTTTCTACTGTTCATGTGTCTTCCCCATTTCACTAAGCAGTCAAAAACAAGGGGCAAACGTAAATTAAGGGGTGATTAAGACAATTCAAGTGGTCTACATCAAAATGGCAGGGATAGAAATGTAATCTCAAGAGCTCATATTGGCTAACTCAAGCAAGAATCATACGTGACTATGGCAAGAAGCACAAGAATGATGGATTTTTACTCTACAATCACTCACACAAGTAACACAAGCTGTCACATCAAAGGATTGCCAGCTTGGCAATCCGTGTGACTAGCAAGTGATCAAACGACCATAAATGAAACCCCAATGATTGAATAAATTCAAGGGGTGAGATTAGAAGAGGCGTGGGAAGCACTCAAGGGTCTGGAAGCTTCACCAATAGGCTATAAATAGCTCACACTTCACACACATTCACCATCTAGTTTTTGAGTAGCTTTTAGTGTAGCTTAAAATTTCCTTTTTAGCTTAATGTAATTTTCTTAAATGTTTTGTAATTTTTTTTAAGTAATGTAATCAAGTTTAGTGAATGAAATTCAGTTCTATTTTGTCATAAGCTCTCTTGTTTTCTAACTCATAAGCTCTCATATTTTATAAATTGTTAAGCTAAATGCTCATAAGCTCCTATAAGCTCTTACCAGCTCTCATGAGTCTATAAGCTCATGATTTGAGCTTAAGCCAGTCCTAATCATACCTAAACATCTAAAATCAGAATCAACTACCTACCTTTACTCATTTTGGACTTATTAAGCTTTGGAAGGGGAGCTAGGCATGGAAGAGCTCCCATGGACTTATACTAGCTTATCTATTTGATAAGCTAGAGCTTGTAGCTGTTAAATTGAGTTTATGCTTCTGTTTTGCTGAAGCAATTGTAAGTTCTCTTTTAAAATTCCTTGTCATTAAAATTCTGGCCTAATATTTGCTTAATTACTTGTTTACTTTGCTTATCTGCTTATTTAGTTGCTTATTTGAGCTTATTTTGTGTTTCTTATGCTTATTAATCATATTTACTTATCTGTTTTTAGTAATCATAGATTAGAACTTTAGTTTCTCTTTTCTGTCATAAAACTCATAAAAACCAAAAAAATAAGTAGTTTATAGTGTAGATCTTAGAATTTAGCTTATTCAGATGTGGATTTATATTTATTAAGTTAGTTATAAGCTAGATTTCATCTGGTACTTAAGTCTTGTTAATTAGTTTTCAAAATCATAAGCTCAATTGAAATATGTCAATTCCTTAAGGAGTGTTTGGTTTTGGCTTGTTTGACTAAGTAAAGTCAAATTGAGTTTTGCTAATTGGTTGTGTCAGTTTGTCAATCAATTTTTATTAGTTATAAAAGAGTTTTCAAGGTTTAGACTTCATTTTATAAAAAGTTAGGGCTAATTGTGTTCAACTCAGCACCAGGGCACTTTCTCACTTTTCTTTGATTACCAAAACTTGTATCTAAGCTCATTGAGTCTAGTTTTTGTGTGCATTGTGTTCAATCACTCTCAAGTGGTGAGAGTGTTGCAGGTTAAGCTTCCCTTGTTAGCATGCACACTTAGATTGAGCATTTGAAAATTTTGCACTAGCAGTGGTAACCATAGTTACCACTGCTGTCATTTTAGCTTCATTTTTATCTTAAATAAGATAGAGTTAGGTTCTTAAAATTCAAGTAGCTATTAGCTTATAGATAGATTAGTATAGATTAAGTGATAAATCTCATTTTCTAGCTTAATTTCCTAGGTGCATTTGCTTTAAATTTCATCAAAATCTTCAAAAATAACCAAAAAAATAGTAGTAACTGTTATGAGCTTTTAATTATAGATTTTTAGCTTTGAGTAGCTGTTTTTATGGATTTAATTCTTAGCTTATAGGTAGATAATTAAGTCCTCTTGAGCTTAATTTCTGACTTGGCTTATTAAGCTTTTTAGCTTTTCTTAATTTTGAGTTTTTAGTGATGCTTTTTGAGTTTGCAGTTTTTAGCATAAATTTTAGTGGCTTTAGTGTTTCCTGTTTAGCTAGCTTATTAGGATTAGCTTATGCATGTCTTAGGGATTCTAGAATAGCTTTTAGTTTTGCCATTGAGCTTATAAAGAAGCTTGTGTAAGTCAATAAGTAAAAGCAAACTAGTAGGCTTTCTAAAGCCCACTTTCTGTAATCAAAACTTCATAAGCTCCTAGGGAGCTTAATTTTCAGTTTAAGCTAGTAGTACTTTTATTAAAGTTGGTTAAAAAAGTCCATTTTACAAACCTATGCCTTTGGTTTTCACAAATAAAAAAAGAGCAAAAAGTGGTGTTGCCCAGCCTAGAACCCACGACCTCTTGCATAGTTACCCAAGTGTTTACCATTGTGCTTCAATAGCTCATCTGTGAGCTATTGAACACAATAAAACTATATCTCTTCTTTGGGCCTTAAGCCCATAAGCCACTTTGTGGCTGTTTCAGCTTATTATAGGGCTTATTGGTTAAGCTTTTTGATTACTCTTATTTTTCTCTTATTTCTGCTAGTTTCTAGTATTTTTCCTAAATTTTTCACATTTTTCCTTTAAATAGTTTAATTTTTATAGTTTTTCGAAAATTCAAAGTTTAAAAAAATCAATAAAAAATAGAAAAAAGTTTCAGAAAATTACAAAAAAATAGTTTTTAGGTTTACAAAAATTACTTTTAGGTTTACATTCAGTAAAATCATTTTTACACCTTCTAGATTTTAATTTTCATTTTTGAGCTTTTAATTTTAAGTTTAAAAATAGGACTTTAATTTTAAAAATAGTTAAAAATAGTTTTCTGAGTTTTTATGTTAATTTAGACTTTTCTAAGTTTAAAAATTATTTTTCTAAATTTTTAGTACTTAATTTGCTATTTTTTAGGATTTTATTAGATTGAATTAGTTTTAAATTCATAATAAATTAAAAAATAATCAAAAAAATGTTTTTCTTTTTCTTAAAATTTTCTTTTGTCCTAATTTAGGTTTAGCAATGTAGTTTGAATTTTTAGGAGTTAAATTTAGTATACTTGCTTATTTGTCGCGTTTTATTTGTTTCCCGTTAATTGTTAAGTGTTTAATTGTTTTTAATTGCTTGTTTTTAATTGTGCTTTTAATTAGTAGTTATAGAAAACCCAATCAATCTTCGAACCCATTCAAATCAATATCCAATATCAAGCGAGGTTTCAATTTCTCAAATTGTTGGGAAAACGACCCGGGAAATCATACTTTCCGGAAAACATACGTATATTATATATTATATATATCTTTTTAAGAGTGAGCTTTTCTTAAGGGAAACTTAAGGAAAGTTCTTAATTGCTCTTTTGGAATATTATATTAGTATATTTTATTCGTGTATCAAGGAGTAAGCAACTTTACGAGAAGGATTAAGGGAATGCATGTTTTCATAGGAAACTTCACTTATGTCATAGACTTAATGATTGTTGAGGATATTAGTTGAATCGTAGACCATAGTTATCACAAGTAGTAATAGGGAAGCCTTTTGTTTAAATATCCAATATGACCCATGACCCATCACTAAGGGTAGTGAAGTTTATTGACAGAATAAATGAGATTGCCTATAAGATGCCCCATAAGATTGAGCAATACGACTCGCTATCTGACTTAGAGAAAGAGCATACTAATTCAGTCAACCTTAGGAGCGAGGAGGACAAGAGAAGAGGAGTGGAGTACGTGATGAGCAAGATATTAGGGTTCTATAAAGAATGTCTAGGGCTTAGACCTGAATATTTGACTGGAGTTGCAGATGAAGGAGGAGTCACGTAAGGACGTGTGACTCCGAGTCTAGCTACAAGACTCAATAATAAAGAAAAGCGCTTTTTGGGAGGCAACCCAATATTTAATCTTCCCGAATTTAAGAGTGTCTTGTGTTTTAATTCTTTATCATTTATTCTTTTAAGTTTGAATTATTTGTAATCATCCTTTGTTTTTAACTTCGTCTTATTGACAATCAAAGGTATTTTGCATAAAATATGTGTAGGGAAAAAATATCCGGTATATAAGAACCAATTCAAACATATAAAATAATTTGTTTAGATTAATTCGCTTCAGTTTTGAGTCACATGATTGTAATGATTAATCTCAGGTTTTATGTAGTATTTTATGCAGGAAACAACTAATAGAATTGCGTGCAGGAAATTCTTCAAGAAAAACAAAAGTGAAATTTTCACAGTGTGTGGAGACGGCGTTAGGATTTGCTCCTGACGGCGTCGCGCCTCCAAACCTATGAAAATTCAAAAATTTTCTATTATTTTCAAAAAATAATTGGTACAACATCCAAAATCTGTACCTTTCTTATAAACCTACAGAAACCTATGATTACTTCATCGCTTTCATCCTATATTTACTGCTTTCATAGAGTCAACCTTAAAAGTTTCATTGTATATACAATTTTCCTGTAGATTTTACGCCAGGTGTAGTTGTCTTTGTCTTTGATTTACATGTTATATTTGATGAGAAGAATCTTGGAAGTTCCTAGGAAGTTTCCAGATGACGATTCTTGGAGGATGATTTAACCGGTTATCGCATGTTTCTTCTCCATTATTGAGCAAACCAGGGAAGTACTAGTTTCTTTTACTTGTTTTCTTTTCCCTTTATTTGTTTTACGGGTACCTTTAAAGAACATTGGGGAAAATGTTCAACTTAAGTGTAGGGGGGAAAGAAGCCATAGAAACTATTCCTTCAATTGCCATTTGCTTTGTCCTTAAAATGATGGGTAATATATCAAAACATAACGTAAAAGGTAATTTTAACCCAAATTTTTTTATGACACATACCGACGAAAACTGAGTATTAATTGCATCTCATGGATAGGAATTTGTATGACTAGCACAAAAGCCCTCAAATTCCACCCTAAAAATGTAAGGTTCGCCTTTAGATCTATAGGAATTTAGGTATCCATTTTTGATACCCAAGATAAATTTACCTTTAGCTTTCTCGAGTTAAGAAGTGATCAATCTTATGTATCTATTCCATCGTTATGGATGTGTATAACTGGTTTCGTCCCTTTTTCTGGAGCATTGGTATCGGTTTAAAATTATATGAATGTACCGATAGTGTATTAAATTCTAGAACTTGTTTTTGTGATGCATCCCAAGACCACATAGTGAGTAATAGGATTTGCTAAATGATAAGAGGCACTAGGATTAACCTATGTTTTAAACTTGTAATTGTTATGATGGTCACATCGACTATATAACTATCCTACACCCATGCTTCACACTCATTTTTAGTGCAAGACTCCCCTAGTGAAACCCTCTAAGCCTATCCTTTTCACGGTTCTTGTAATTTTCTGTTTAATCTGGAATATTAATGAAGAGCATTGTTAACGCTTAAAGCAATTGTTACACCCAAATCGCCTTATCCTACCTTGTATGACTCGCTTTTAGTACATTATTATTTTAACCCAAGTTAATTATTTGAGTACACGATTGCTAAGTCCTTATCCTTGTATATAATGTTTTGGGACGATTACGATTTATAGACGTATTTATTTTGCGGAATAATAGGGAAGAAAAGTTAAATCATTACCCCCATATTTGTTCGATGGTCTCCATGTAATGTTGATCCACCTTAATTCGGGTCATTAGTTAAAATTTTAATGAGTTCTAAAACTTAAGTGTAGGTGTGTGTTTATAAACCTCAAGTGATGTATTATGTTATCTAAAAAAAGAGAAAAGAAAAAGAAAAGAGATTGATGTAGCATTGTATAGAGTTTGTATATCTTTGTCTGAGTCTTTCGTTTAACAACCAAATCAGTATGTGCTCTTATAAATAATTAGCTCACCACTTCACCTCAAATTAACCTAAAAAGTCACTCCCCAAATATCTCCTATCCGTTTCCGTTTCCATATATGTTATCTTACACCTACACCCCACAACCCTTAAAGACATTTTTGATAGTAACTTCTGTTACTTGCGCCTAGCAGTGGAGGTTTGATCCTTTACCAAGCCTATGACAAGTAATGTGAGTTATTTTCATGTTTCCCCATATCGCTATAATTCATTATACACCTAAGAGAAAGAGAGAATCCAAACACTTATGTGAGGTGCTAATATATGCTTTTCGTGCTTTTAATTGCGAGGTCTAGAACGTTATGTTGTAAACTACTTTTAAAGAGTAGGTTAAATGCCCCTAATATTGCTATTTTTAGGTAGAAAAGCCCATTTGCTTGAGGATAAGCAAATCCCAAGTGTAGGGGTATTTGATGAGGTGTCATTTTATACACTTTTTCAAGGTCATTTAAGCTCCTAAATCATGCAAATATGCCCAGATTATGTGCTTAATCATTTGTTTTTGTATTTTTAGCACTTGGATGGCTTTTAGAGGAAATACATGTGACTTGGGCTCAAATGGAGAAGAAACGGACAAGACCACGACTCTACACCAACCATCTTGAGGAAATTCCTGACAATAGCTAGAGACGGCGTCACAAACAATACGCGGCGGAGTCAGCATCATTCAAGAGACGACGTCAAAGATTTCTAGACGGCGTCAGAACGTAGCCGACTTAAAGAAACCCTAGTAGATTGTACGGGGCGACGACGTCAGAGATATAACGCGACGTCGTCGCGCCTCTTTTTCTATATATACAAATCCGTTTTTAGGGTTTTAGTGTGTAACTTTTGAGAGACGAACCCTAGTTTTAGAAGACGATTTTAGCAGCCTTTAGGCTTGTTTTTAGGGTGTTAAAACCCTCTTGTAACAGCCTCAACTGCATGATTTAATCAAGTGAAATGCATTTATCCTTTATCACTTAATATGTCTATGTGTTTTGTGATTGATTCTTGTTCTTCCTCTTTATTTACCATGCAAGGCTAGTCTATTAGTATTTACTTATAATTGCATGAAACTTAATTTGTAGATCCTTTTAATGTTGCTTCTTGTGATGGATGGTTGGGTTAGGCTTTAGAAAACTAGCCATAAGATATTAAATTGGCATAGACGTCTAGGGAAACGTGAGTACATAGAAAGGATACCATCGGTAACAGTCTTCATACTACCTTACCTCTAATATGGTTTATCCCTCTTAAGGTATTTTAATTGCATGTAATATACTCTTAGGGGCCTTGTAATAGTCTACATACTACCGTACTTATGCGTTGACTTAATGGAATATTACGTAGATAGGGGGTTCGTGTAATTCATTTATGACTTAGGAAATACTTACACAGATCATCACAAGTGTGACAAAGCAATTGGACTAGGAGACACAAACTAAGGAGTAATGCATGATTAAGTAAATACGTTCGTTTATCATATAAGTTATCACCAAGTAGTTTAAATATTAATTAGTTTAATCAGTTAAAACCAAACCAACCTCTCAAACCATGATTTTACATGCTTTCATAAAATATAAAATTCAAAAATAATCTTCTCTCAACCTCGTAGACCTTTGTTAGATTTTGTTCGAGACTTCCCAACCTATTCCCCTAGAGAATGATAACAACCCCCGAGTCTTGCCTACACTACAGTGCAATGATTAATTGCACTGCCCAGGGGATTGTAAAACTTCATGTGAAGTCCTTACAAATCAAACATCAAGTTTTAGGCACCGCTGTCGAGGAATAGTTAGGTTTCGAACCTTGTTTAGCTTAGGTCTACTCGCTTGAATCCTTTCAAGTGAGATTTTATTTTCAGTATATTAGCTTTCTTGTAGTCTATCTTTTCCTTGTTTTATTTGTTTCGTAAATCAATTTCGTTGACCTCTATGGGAGACGAAAATCCTATCCATACTCTTGGAGATTACTCAAAACATAGCCACGAGGGCTATAGGAACACCATTGAGCTCCCCAAAGGGAACAATGTGGTGCCTCTACGATCTGACACCATCTAGTTGGTGCAAAATGGATGCTCATTTCATGGATTTCGGTTCGAGGATTCAAACCAACATCTTAAGGATTTCTTAAAACTTGTGGACTCACTTGACCTTGATGTTGAAAACAGGGAAGGAACACACTAGCATTCATTTCAATTTTCCCTTCACGATCAACCTAGAAATTGGCTTGAATGTCTTCTAGCAGGATCCATCTCCACATGGGAGGATCTTACTGGCCCGTTTCCTTGCTCAATTCTTTCCACCGGAAAGGACTGTAAAACTTCGTAATGACATCATGATGTTCTAAGAATATTACGGAGAATCTCTTTCTGAAGCATGGACTCGTTTCAAGGACTTACTCTAAAACGTCCCTCATCATGGTGTCGATCTTTGGCTCCAAGTCCAAATCTTTTATGACCATGTCAATCCCGCCATAAGAAGAACCATCGATCAATCGGCCGGTGGTAAGCTTCGTGACAAAATGACAAAGAATCCTGAGCACTATTAGAGGAACAAACCCTCTATGATAATGAAAGTTGGAACGAACCAAGGGACTTCGCTAAACCTGTCAAGGCAATCTATTTGCCTCAAGATGTCCCGAGTACATCCGACTGTCTTCTCGTCGAGCTTGAAAATCACGTCCAACGCTTGATGGAATATCATCTTGCTCCTAAGAAACCTGTTCAAGTGAACAAAATCACTTCTTTATGTGAGATCCGTAGTTGTCCCCACGACATTCAATATTGCATGGAAAATCCCGAGCAAGCTTTTGTTGAATATGCGTCCTCACGTACCGACGAAGCGGGAGGTAAGTGGTTCACTTTTTAACCCAAGAAAAATAATCTTGGTGACACCTATAATCCGTCATGGAAAAGTCATCCAAACCTTAGGTGGATACTACTCCAAAATTCTCAAAATAATTTTTCAAACCCACCTAATCGATTTCAGCCCAACAGTTCATTCCGGACTGCTCCTTCAACAACAATCCTCAAAATTTTAACAATCAATAAAATCTCGAAGGATTGGTGTCAAACTTCATGGCATCTCAAGACGCTAGATTGTTTAAGTTTGAAGCTGATTTCAAACAACAACAAGGAACGATGACCAATAAAATCAACACATTCATGAAGTGCATCACCGATTGAATAAAGGGAGCACTTCCTAGCGACACGGTTATAAACCCAAAACTGAATGTTAACTCCACCTCTCCAGTTTTGTTTTCTCATTCTTATCAAACGGGAGATCCCCAATGCTCTACCCAAACCTACAGTTTGATCAACACTATCACAGTATCTCCCAAGAAACCAAACAAATCTCGTGATGACAAGTCAGAAGAGGAAGGGAGAGAAGAGGAGGGCAACCCTAAAAACATCAACACCACCCCACCCTCACCACCTGATCCATCAATCTCATTCATCACAGAAAAAGTTTGTAAACTTAATTTATTCCTTGAGTCATCCAACTTGATTTCCTGATCATCAGATACAAAGTTTGTCTGCACAAAGGATGATGGAGACGTAATGTTTATTGAAATAATTAGGAAGTATGATGATTCTCACGAAGAAGGACCCAAAGATGAGGGAAATATGACAATATAAGGGTTAGAATAAGAGTACTTTGACACATTTCTGACTAGGAGCGAACTAGCATATCATTAGTACCTAATGAGTCGCCCAATTCCATCCTTGTTTTTGAGAAACCCCATCATCATAGAGGGATGTCCATCAAACCTTAAAATACCATGCAATATTGGACATGTGCATGTGGAAAAAACCTACATAGATCTTAACCCCCCTTTGAGCATTATGACCTGAATGTTGTTTAATTAGATGATGAGAATAAAACTTGACCCTAAGGAAGATCCAAATAGAGGAGTAAGCAATTTCACAGGAAGGATTAAGGGAATTCATGTTTTCATAGGAAACTTCACTTATGTCATAGACTTTATGATTGTTGAGGATATTAGTTCAATCGTAGACCCTAGTTATGACAAGTAGTAATAGGGAAGCCCTTTGTTTAAATATCCAATATGAACCCATGACCCATCACTAAGGGTAGTGAAGTTCACTGACAGAATCAATGAGATTTCCTATAAGATGCCTCATAAGATTGAGCAACATGACTCGCTATCTGACTTAGAGAAAGAGCATACGAAGTTAGTCTACCTTAGGAGCGTGGAGGACAAGAGAAGAGGAGTGGAGTACGTGATGAGCAAGATATTAGGGTTCTATAAAGAATGTCTAGGGCTTAGACATGAATATATGACTGGAGTTGTAGATGAAGGAGGAGTCATGTAAGGACGTGTGACTTCGAGTCTAGCTACAAGACTCAATAATAAAGAAAAGCACTTTTTGGGAGGCAACCCAATATTTAATTTTCCCGCATTTAAGAGTGTCTTGTGTTTTAATTCTTTATCATTTATTCTTTTATGTTTGAATTAATTGTAATCATGCTTTGTTTTGTTTTTAACTTTTGTCTTATTGACAATCAAAGGTATTTTGCATAAAATAAGTGTAGAGAAAAAATATCCGGTTTATAAGAACCAATTCAAACATATACATAAATTGTTTAGATTAATTCGTGTCAGTTTCGAGTCACATGATTGTAATGATTAATCTCAGGTTTTATGTAGTATTTTATGTAAGAAATAACTAATAGAATTGCGTGCAGGAAATTTTTCAAGAAAACAAAAGCGAAATTTTCACAGTGTGTGGAGACGACGTCAGGATTTGCTCCTGATGGCGTCGCGCCTCCAAACCTGTGAAAATTTAAAAACTTTCTAATATTTTTGAAAAATAATTTGTACAACATCCAAAATTTGTAATTTTCTTATAAACCTGCAGAAACCTATGATTACATCATCACTTTCATCCTATCTTTACTGCTTTCATAGAGTCAACCCTAAAAGTTTCATTGTATATATCATTTTCCCGTAGATTTTACGCCAGGTGTAGTTGTCTTTGACTTTGATTTACAGGTTATATTTGATGAGAAGAAGCTTGGAAGTTCCTAGGAAGTTTCTAGATGATGATTCTTGGAGGACGATTTAACAAGTTATCACATGTTTCGTCTCCATTATTGAGCAAACCAGGGGAGTACTAGTTTCTTTTACTTGTTTTCTTTTCTCTTTATTTGGTTTACGAGTACTTTTAAAGAACATTGGTGACGATGTTCAACTTAAGTATAAGGGTGAGGGAATAAGCCTTAGAAAGTATACCTTCAATTGCCATTTGCTTTGTCCTTAAAATGACGGGTAATATATCGAAACATAACGTAAAAGGTAAATATAACCCAAATTTAAATTTTTTTATGACACATACCGACGAAAACTGAGTATTAATTGCGTCTCATGGATAGGAATTTATATAACTAGCACAAAAACCCTCAAATTCCACCCAAAAAATGTGAGGTTCGCCTTTAGATCTATAGGAATTTGGGTATCCATTTTTGATACCTAAGATAAATTTACCTTTAGCATTCTCGAGTTAAGAAGTGAGCAATCATATGTATCTATTCCATTGTTATGGATGTGTATATGTGGTTTCGTCCCCTTTTTTGGAGCATTGGTATCGGTTTAAAATTATATGAGTATACCGATAGTGTATTAAATTCTAGAACTTGTTTTTGTGATGCATCCCCAGATCGCATAGTAAGTAATAGGATTTGCTAAATAATAAGAGGCACTAGGATTAACCCATGTTTTAAACCTGTAATTGTTATGATGGTCACATCGACTATATAACTATCTCACACCCGTACTCCGCACTCATTTTTAGTGCAAGACTCCCCTAGTGAAACCCACCAAGCCTATCCTTTTCACTGTTCTCATAATTTTCTATTGAATCCGGACTATTATGAAGAGTATTGATTAAACCAATTGTTACACCTAAATCTCCTTAGCCTACCTTCTATGTACTCTGTTTTAGTACATTATTGTTTTAACCCAAGTTAATTATTTGAGTACATAGTTGTTAGGTCCTTATCCTTGTATATACTATTTTGGGACGATTGAGATTCATGGTAGTATTTATTTTGCGAAAGAATGGGAAAGAAAAGTTAAATCATTACCCTTATATTTGTTCGATAGTCTTCATGTTATGTTGATCCACCTTAATTCGGGTCATTAGTTAAAATTGTAATGACTTCTAAAACTCAAGTGTAGGGGTGTGTTTATAAACCCTAGTGATGTATTATGTTATCTAAAAAAAGAGAAAAGAAAAAGAAAAGAGATTGATGTAGCGTTGTGTAGAATTTGTATATTTTTGTCCAAGTCTTTGGCATAACAACCAAATCAGCGTGTGCTATTATAAATAATTAGCTCACCACTTCACCACAAATTCACCCATAAAGTCACTCCCTAAATATCTCCCATCTGTTTCTGTTTCCATGTATGTTATCTTACACCTACACCCCACAACCCTTAAAGACCTATTTGATAGTAACTTCTAATACTTGCGCCTAGCGGTGGAGGTTTGATATTTTACCAAGCCTATGGTAATTTATATGCTATAACAGGTAATGAGTGTTATTTTCCCATTTCCCCATATCGCTATAATTCATTATACACCTGAGAGAAAGAGAGAATCCAAACACTTATGTGAGGTGCTAGTATATGCATTCCGTGCTTTTAATTGTAAGGTCTAGAAGGTTATGTCGTGAACTACTTTTGAATAGTAGGTTAAATGCCCCCAATATTGCTATTGTCTACGTAGAAAATCCCATTTGCTTGAGGACAAGCAAATCCCAAGTGTAGTAGTATTTGATGAGGTGTTATTTTATACACTTTTTTGGGGTCATTTAACCCCCTAAATCATGAAAATATGCCCAGATTATGTGCTTAATCGTTTATTTTTGTATTTTTAGCACTTGGATGGATTTTGGAGGAAATACATGTGACTTGGGCTCAATTAGAGTAGAAACGGACAAGACCACGACTCTACAACAATTATCTTGGAGAAATTCCTAACAGTAGCTGGAGACGGCGTCACAAACCATACGCGACGGAGTCAGGATCCTTCCAGAGACGATGTAAAAATTTCTAGACGGCGTCAGAACGTAGCCTACTTAAAGAAACCCTAGAAGATTGTACGGGGCTATGACGTTAGAGATATAACGCGACGCCGTCACGCCTCTTTTTCTATATATACAAATCCGTTTTTAGGGTTTTAGTGTGTAACTTTTGAGAGACAAACCCTAGTTTTAGAAGATGATTTTAGCAGCCTTTAGGCTCATTTTTAGGGTGTTAAAACCCTCTTGTAACAACCTCAACTGCATAATTTAATCAAGTGAAGTTCATTTATCCTTATATCACTTAATATGTTTATGTGTTTTGTGATAGATTCTTGTTCTTCCTCTTTATTTACCATGCAAGGCTAGATCTATTAGTATTTACTTATGATTGCCTGAAACTTAGTTTGTAGATCCTTTTAATGTTGCTTCTTGTGATGGATGTTCGCATAAGGCTTTAAAAAACTAGCCATAAGATATTAAATTGGCATAGACGTCTAGGAAACGCGAGTGCGTAAAAAGGATAACATCGGTAACAGTATTCACACTACCTTACCCCTAATATGGTTGATCCCTCTTAATGTATTTTAATTGCATGTAATATACTCTTAGGGGCCTTGTAATGGTCTACATACTACCTTACTTATGTGTTGACTTAATGGAATATTACGTAGATGGCGGGTTCGTGTAATTCGTTCATGACTTAAGAAATACTTACACAGATCATCACAAGTGTGACAAAGCAATTGGACTAGGAGAAACAAACTAAGGAGTAATGCATGATTAAGTAAATACGTTCTTTTATCATATAAGTTATCACCAAGTAGTTTAGATATTAATTAGTTAAAACCAAACCAACCTTTTAAACCATGATTTTACCTCCTTTCATAAAATTTAAAATACAAAAAGAATCTTCTCTCAACCCGGTAGACCTCTATTAGATTCTGTTTGAGCCTTCCCAACCTATTCCCCTAGAGAACAATCACAACCCTTGAGTCTTGCCTATACTACACTGCAACGATTAGGTGCACTGCCTAGGGGATTGTAAAACATTCTGTGAAGTCCTTACAAACCGAACATCAGGTATCGACACATGTAAGGTTTAGCCTACTTGTGACCCCAGTTTGAGGGAATGCAACAGAGTAGATAAAATCTATGGATTAGATAAGCATGGAGACCTGAAGTAGTGGAATTGCAATCATGATAATGAAAGACGAAACATGAAGGGAAAAGAAATGGTGTTTTATGATTTTCTTCTGGTAAGATTATTTTTCCCCTTGAGTTAGTAACCAATAACTAGGAAGTTAAGATTAACTAACTCATGGCATGAAAGTAAAGTATTGAAAAGGTTTTGTTATAAATTAAAGACAAAAAGTAAAAGACACAAAACTTTTCAACGTTAAACTTTTCTAAAATCTTATTAAGAATTACACTTCATTGTTTACGGAACAACAATGAAGATTGAATGACATTGTGGATGTGTGTGATCTCCTCACTAACAACTTAGCATAAATCAAAGTATTATGCTAAGTTAACAACTATGCTAACCTACTGAACTTGTTCAAGGGCTTAGTTAATTTAGAGGAGTAGGTCTTTGTGAATGATACAACACTGAGTGCAAAAACCTTTAACCTACTCCTTTACAAGATTTCTCGATTTATAAATCTAAGGTAGGGTATCACCCATATGGGTGATAAGTGCGTGTCCTAAGGTTGATTGGACAAGTACATATTGTACAGTTTGTCTCTATTACAATTCTAATCTAGGAATGGGACAAACACACTTTCTAAGGTTAGTGCTGACATTGACCTTGTCTTCATACCCTATTCAGGATAGTTTGACTTCAGGTCGATAAGTACTTGAACTTATCCATTCAAACTTATCCCGCCTATTCTTTAGGCTCTTATATTTAGTGTCTTTAAGTTGAGGAGATCGTATGGAGTTCAATGAGTCTATTGCCACAACTCACTGAACCCATCACCTTCTTCTTTGGCTCAGGGACTTTATTCACTGAGTGCCACCTCACTGAATGATTGAGTCTTTCTCATAAACTCAGGTTGAGCTCTTGAAGGTAACTCACTGAGTGATTGTTCATCAGTGACCTTGGTAATGTTTAAGGTTATTTAACACTTAGGATATTTTCTATTCAAATATAAGTAAAAGATCATTGGGCACTGAATTGGCCCAACAATCTCCCCCTATTTGGATATAAATATAGCCTAATTGTTTTTCAGTGTAAGTGAGTAAATACAACTTCTTCTTACACTGAATTTAGAAAGAAATTAAAGGATACTGATAACTTCAAAGTACTTTATTAACTAAGGATTACAAGTTCCTATCAATCTATTACAAAAGATAAAACAAGAAAATACAAAAGTACTTAGTTCAGTGAGTATCCAATGGCTTCCAGCTAAACTCTCTTTGACTTCAGCTTTTCCTTATCAGGGTGACTATCAATCAAACTCCTCATTACTGCATAGAACCTTTGATTTTCAAGAGTGTTAATATTTGTAGCCATCACCAATTAGCTCAACAAGGTATCAACATCTACCTTATGAATGTTACCAATTCTTTAGAAGGCCTGCTCACCAAAGACATCTATGAAAAAGATCCCCTGCTTAGGATATTCAATCACTTTGTTGGTGAAAAACTGAACTCCTTCAGGAAGGCTTCTATTACATTCAAGTCCAGGGATACGAACCTTAGGTTCCAACTCTTGTGGCTTCCTTTTTCTGCTTGGTGATAGGGAAGGAACTTGTTCAAGGGTAGGAAGTGATGAGTTAATTCCAATTTCTCCAAGAATCACCTTCAGTCTGTCATAATTCTTTCCCAAGGATGTCATCAGTTCACCAACCACTTTGTTCTTTTTCTTGGGAATGATTGCATATAGTTCATCCCTTTAGTTATGCTAAAGTCAGCAAACTTAAAGGGGTTGTGAAGCTCAAACTTCCTTAGACCATTTCCTTTGTACACTGTGATTGCAACATATTTGGTGTTTGGATGGGTGAGAATGTTAGTGATTGTTTCAGGCTTGCGTTTGCTGGTGGTAGTCCGTCTATATTGACCAATCCTTTTCTTTCTGCGCTCTTTTGCCTTTTAAAGCTTTTCCAGATGTTCTCTGTTATGAACTTTTATTTCAGCACCCTGTTTCTTAATGAACTCTTTACCACTTGATAACAATCAAAATATACATAAATTATCTCCCGTTAATATGTAAATTATATATATAAATATGTTAAATATCGATTGTTTAGGTACTTATTTATGTAATAACTGTTACAAGACCAAAGATCACGAAAAGGACTAAGAACGCAAAGATATTCATTAATAGGACTAACGACTGTTAAAAGAAGGATCTAGAAATGAAGAAAAGAAGTATTAAATGTGAAAATGCAAAGTGCGGCGCACAAATCTTATAAGTACGACGTACTTCAGATCATCAAAAGAGAAAATTGAATGCTGAGGGGAAGTACGGCGCACTTCCTAAGTAAGTGCGGCGCACTTCAGCCTGCAGTTACTCCAAATAATAAAGATGAGCATTGAATCCATGGCTCTTTATCTCTTTTCTTTTCCCAACTTCAGGCTATAAATAGAGGACGAATTGCAGCTTTACATATCAATCTTACACATCTTAATCACACAATAACACACACAATCTTAGAATCAAGCTAGGAGGAAGTTTTTGGGAAAAGTTGAACTTGTTCTTGGTTCATTTAAATTCCCAGTGTAAAACCCTAAAATCAGAACAAGTGCAAAATTACCAAAATACCCCTAATGTCAGAAAATTTAATAAAAGCATGAATAAAATTCAATCAAGTGTTATAAATTATAAAGTACATCATATGACAAGTATGAAATTTATATAAGATTAAAATATCTTATATTATGCAAGAAAAATAATTATTTCTTATATATATGTATTTTGCCAAATTATTAAAAGGTTAATTATGTATATTATACAAATTAAATATAAAATAAAAGAGGAAAATTATAAATAATTTAGGCAAAATTTAAAATCTGATTTAATACTTTTAAAAACCCAAAATCTCGGCTATCCCTTTAATATATCTTTTATATACACTTTTTTTTCTCATTTGTGAATTTCTTAAAAACCATTTCCGAAAACCCTAAACAATTTAGTGGCGGCACCATTATTTTTTCAAGGCAAGGAACGATTTTTCTAGGGTTCTTGGGAGTACAAGGGAGCTAAGAAAATTATTGGTTCATTGGTTTGAAGCTTGATTCGATTTATGGTGTTCTTTTGAATTCGAAATTCCTAGCCGAACTCAATAATTCATAAAATCATCCATAATTATTCAAGGTATTTTTATAACTCATTTTACATTATATAGATCTGATATGTTCATGAGAAAAATTACCATGCACGTTATTTTGATTTATTAAGCTTAAACATGATCTAAACCCTAAATAATTGCAAGAATTGTATTCGGCTCTAAATAAATTTATACTTTCGATTTTATAATTTTTATGACTTGTATATATCATGTATGAACCAGATAAATTGTTAGAAAAATTGTATAAAAGATTTAGATAATTATTGTGGAATTTTCAATTCTTGCCGATTTTGAATTATGAAGGAAATGAAGGAATAATTTGGAAAACGAATTAGGGTTAGGGTTTTTATATTTTTCCCAGGTCCAATACATGCTAATGAATGTAGAAAAATTATGTAATTATTGGGGAAAATTCTAATTAGGGTTTTGTGCATTTATTGGTTACCCGATTTGTGTTTTAAAAGTATAAGGGGGTGTTTTGTAATTTCTGAAACTTTGGGGCTGATTATGGCATGTTAATATAATGTATAGATTCTGTGAAAAATAAGTAGAAGGGTATAAATTGTCATTTGATAATTGTTATGGGTTAAACATGATTAATTATATATAATATATATATAATTCGAATTGTATTTAAAACTGAGGGACTAAAAGTGTAAATTATGAAAAGTACAAGGTATGATCAGTAATTAAAGTATTAAGTATGAAAATACCATATTTGATATTATAAGGGCTTGTTTTGCAAAAATGGATAATTAAAGATCATGTTTAATTAAATTAATAACTAAAAGGACTAATTACGTAAATTATGTAAGATCAAGGATTTGGATTGTAAATACAGAAATAGAAACCTGCTAATTATAGAAACATGCTATTTATGGAAACTTACTATTTATAGAAACCTGCTAATTTATAGTAACCTGGCTATTTTTAGAATGGGGGGTCTATTTTTGGGAGTTTTATTTATGGAACTTATTTAATAGTAAGTTATCATTGTATGGAAGTTAATTAGGAAAGTCTATGTTTGGAAACTTACAATAATAGAAGCTGCTATTTTTGGAAAGTATAATATAACAAGATATACAATCATGAAAACATTTTAATCATGGAATTTGTAAATCATTGGACGTTACTAATCAGGAGGATTCTTGCTTTAATTATGAAGTTACTAAAATAGAAAGTTACTAAAAATAGAAGAAAGTTGTAAAAATAGAGAGTTGCTAAAAAATGGAAGTATCTTATCATGAAAACAAAAAGTAACTTATATATGTCCTTTAAATGTATATCACATTATGCAGGAGTAGCTTCAATTTTCCTTGAATCCATCTCTTTCGGGTTACTCGCTGGACATAGGTACGGATATTCTCGTCTTCTTCTGTCTTGGGTCTTTATTTCTTTTCATGTTTCATCCTCAGAACTGCTATGCTTCCCATTTTTATGTCTTTTGCACATGTTCCTTTACTTGTTTGATTTCATGAATAATGTCTATTGCCCGTGCTTATATTTACGCATGACCATGGATTTACATGTCTTTACCCACCTAGTCACTGGATGGTACCACGAACCGCCTGACACATGAGGCACCTGTGTTCGACTCTTTCGCGTTGAGAGTGATTTCACGCGGGCCGTCCCTTTTCATGTACCAGATTATATTTCTGTTTGGCCATTATTATTCAGGGGCTTTATGGGTGCATCTAGTTACATGTTTACACGTTCATGGTGGATTGGTTGGGGGTGTGCTCTACATCCTATCACATTGAGCTGATCCCTCCACCTCATATTATTTATAAGAGGTACCCGCTCTATACATGTTGAGGCAGCCCACTATTTTATGGCATGTATTACGACATTATTATTATGACATGTATGATATATGAGCTCGTGGGCATTCCTTATTATGTATGTTTATAACTATCCATGATATCTCATGACTCTTTGAATTCACGTTACCATGTATTTCATGTTTATTTCACTATCTTCTTGACGCATCTCCAGGTTTTCACAGACAATCATGATCGTTCGTTTGCTTGATATTTATTATCCAGGATTATACTTTTTACTTACATTGTTATTTATCCGTTCACTGAGCGTTTCTATGCTCAAACCGTATTTCCTTACTCTTTCTTATACGGCAGGTATTAGAGGGAGATTGGGTTGAGAGAGTGTGTGCTAGAAGTGACCATTTAGTTCTTTCTTTTTATCGCAGACACTTTGATGGGGCTATTTATCTTGGACACATGTTTTTGTCCTTTAGATTCTTTTTACGTTATTCATGTTGTTCATAATGGGGAGGAGACCGATGTTTGATTCCGGCTTTCCACCTTGTTCCATGTTATCATTTATGACTGTATGCCTTTATTATGCTTTGATATGACACCATGATTATGACGTTTTGGCCTACTCTCCGGAGCGGGTTTGGGTCATTACACCCAGGTTCTAAATCATACAAGGAAGTTGTAATTCGAACTAAGGAGGGCTGTGACAGAAAACTAAGTAGTTTGAAGTAGGATTTTTAGGTTTCATATAGTTTTTGTTTGGGAAAACTCTTGCAAAAACACCATCTTTTGCTTGGGAAATTGGTAATATCTTGTTAATCTTCTCAAATATGATGTTTACTAAATTTAACATGCTTATTATGTGTTTTACTTTCATCATTATGGAGTAGTCATCTATGTTTATTTGGACTTAACACGAACAATGATATAAATAAGCTTTAGCATTATGCTTTTGAATATGATCTTGATGAATTCGATGTTTGATTATCCGGAATACTTGTTACATGTTTGATTAATCTTATATGGCGGATATAGGTCGAAAGACTCTTCCATTGTATTTACATTTCGCATTGTTTGTCTATGATAATTCGATATTAGTCTTGTGATAATTGACTAGTAAAATGTTTATCAAACCAGATATGAATATGTTTAACACTTAAACTCGTGTCTAACGAACTTTATTGAGGGAATTTATCATTATCACTTTTATGCTTAAATCACACTTAATGTATTTTATATATTGAAGATTAAAGGCCGAAAGGATTCTTTCTTATATAAAATAGATAATTGTTTGAATGATTCTCCGTCTATTCATACTCTAATGCTTTAATTCATGATTGCATTGTTACTTGCTTGTTTATCCTCATTGTTCTCGGTCTAAATAAACATTACTTTTATAACTTGAATTACAAAAGAAAATCTTGTCCTTTTATCTTTAGATTCGTGACAAATCTTAAAGATACCCTTTGCAAAACTTATAAACTTTTTCATAAACACCAATCCCGTGGAACGAACTGTGCTTACCTAAAATGTTATACTACATACGTGGGTTATACTTTTACCTGCGTGTTTCCCTTTCATAAACCGGTAATTGCTGTCTTATAAATTTAAAGATTTTTGAAACGCATCAAAGTTTTTGGCGCCGCTGGCGGGGATTGAATTGTTTCTTGTTTAAATTTTTCATGTTTTGCAACCCAAAATTTACTACCTCACCGTACAGTTTTCTGGCAAACTGACCAAAAAAATCATTTTACTATAGAAAGTACGCCGTACTTTAACAAAGTACGCCGGTCTTTCTGGAAAAATTCATAAGTACGCCGCACTTTTTACTAACCACGACGCACTTTCTGGAAAATTTCAAAAATGGATATAAATTCGACCTAAAACACCCACCCAATATTTCTAACGTTTAAATTTACTTCTGAGAACATGAGGATTTCCGTCCTTTTGATCTTATTTGCTGGATTTACATGTTTATACAACTTGTATGTTAAAACGAAAAAATCATAAAAATGTTTCTTTTCATATGCTAAGCTTGAATCTTTGCTTGATGCTATTTCTATATTTTTACATGTTATTTGCTTATTTATGAATGCACTAATAATTACAATAATGGTTATGTTAATCAAATTAATCAAAAACTCACCATTATTGCTTTAAATGATTATTTGATAGCTCTTAATGAAATAAGTTATGACCCTCTGATTATTACCTGTTTTATTGACTATTCTAATTACTTGAACACACCTATTTATGATGAAAAACTTATAAATGCAAAAATAAGGAGTTTTAGTAAAATTGATCACATGAATAAATATGAAGTAATAACTAGGGATAAAAAGGGTTTACATAATTACTATGATAAATTCAATGATAAAAATAATAATTGGATAATTAAAAACCTGGAAATAAAGAGTTCTATACAATCCATAACTGAACAAACAAGGAAAGTACGCCGCAGTTATTTCCAAGTGCGCCGCACTTACAGGTCTAATAGATTACTGAAGTTTCGTAACTTATTTACTATGCAGAAACCGTTCAAATTTTTGACTTGTGAATGTTTGCTGATTCTAGTTAAATATGAAACATCACTTATGTTTACTTGTACTAACCAACTAATGTTTGTTTTGATGTTTTGTAATATTAAGATAGAAATGGATCCAAACACGAGCATTAGTCGATTGTGCTTAAGAGAAAGCAACCAAGGTTTTGTGGCTGAAGGTATTAAGAATAAGGAGAAGTGGGAAGGACCTGAGTTCCAAGACACAGCTAGTAGTGGGAAAGAGAAAGAAGTTAAAGTCTTTACTTTCTATAGGATGGAACAAGAGGGTGAACGCTATTTCACACCATGCTATGTTGGCAGATTACACGCTTACGATGGAGAAATTAACTTAAAGTATGAGAAAAACTTGATCTCAAGTGAGTTCGCGGTCAAGTTATGTTTGGAATACGAGGAGAAAAATAGAGAAAAGCTAGTGAAAAGAGAATTGTTGGTTTCTCTAAAAGGCGAATTTTAATTTGTGAAATTCATAATAAATCTTGAGCAGGATGATGTTGAGCCAAGTGTGATACTTGGTAGATCATTCATGAGACTCGCCAAGGGAATTGTTGATTTTGAAAATGGAATTATTACAATACATCCCGAACTCGATCCATTCTTGGACAAATTTGAAGAGACCGAAAAGTCTGAGGATGATTGGGATCATTTGCTTGATATTGATTTTGGAGAGTTACCAGAAATCGACGAAGCTGGTCTGCCACCATTCGTCTGTAAAATAGGAAAGAGTAAGAGGAACAATAAAAGAGCACTCGAGAATTTCCATTTATACTATTCTGATGTGGGACCGTCGTTATGCAATGGAAAACCCTTGACACAGGAAGAAGCTGCCTGTGAGGAACTGGCTATTGATATCTGCAAAAGATTTTCCATACTTGAGGAAGAAAGACCCGTGATTAAGACTATGGCATATAGTGATAAGTATAAAAACTACTTGATGGGATTGTTATGGATAAAATTAAGCTAGATGGAGAAATTAAGAAAGAAAAAGAAGAGGCTATAAAGCAGGTCAAAGGAGAAGCATTGTAGGAGAAAGAGGATCCTGGAGCGTTTATTATCCCAATCCGACTGGAAGAAAAAATCTACCTTAACGCCTTAGCAGACACCGGTTCAGACATAAATGTCATGCCATACCGAATCTATACAAAACTAGGTAGAAAGGAGGTTTAAAAAGTCAACTAAGGAATTACCATGCTCAACCATTCGAAGGTAGAACCTATGGGAGTTCTGAAGGATGTTCTGTGACAAGTGGGAGTTACCACTATCATTACAAAATTTCTCATCCTCGATATGCCGATTGATAGAGACGCACCCATACTTATTAGTAGAGGATTTCTCTATAGTTGTGGTAGCATACTAAACACCAGAGATAGGATTACATCTACTTTCAATGGAGTCTGCCATCAGACATTCCGTGCAGCTAAGACTAGTCTAAACACTGAAGAGAGTGACAATGCTGATGAAGAAGACTATGGCATCTAAAGGAACAGTTTTGGAGCACCAATGTATGGACCAAGGCCTGCTAGATATCTAAATTCTAACGATTTGATAGACCAAGCTCTAGCACTACTGGAAGTCATAAATCTTTTTAGGAAAATTTGTGTATGGAAGAAAGCTATAGGTTTTCTTAGATCTTTTCCTGTACCACTACAACATATGGAATGGAAACCAGATTATAAAGGGAATTTCTATAAGAAAGAAGAAAGAGACAGACAGTGGCATGCTGAAATTAGATTAACAGACCCCTACAAAAACGTGTGTAATCAAGGTTTCAAAACTAAGCCAACAACAACGAAACCATCAAATTATCATAAGTTGAGTGATGTGATGTCACCTAACTGGTTCCCAGAATAAAAAAATCACTATGATTGAAATAAAGGAGCACTTTTCGTACTCCCTCAAAATTTACCTTTTTATGTTTAAAGTTTATGTTTAGTATGTTTAAATCAAAGCTATGTAATCTTTGGTATTATTATCAATGAAAATAAGTTTCTATGAAATATTTAGTAAAATTATATGTTATTATCAAAATTCTACTATTGTACAGTAGCTGAGAAAACTTTTTCTCAGAAGTACGCCGCACTTCTTATGAAGTGCGCCACACTTTTAAGCGGTAAACAAATAAAATTGTATATTTTTCGTATTTAAAACTAAACCTAAATTATAAGACTATAAAATCTATAATTTATAATGGATATGTGTATATTACAATGACCGAAGCAGAATCAAACTACACAACAACGGAAAAAGAGATGCTTGCGGTTGTTTACGCTTTTGAGAAGTTTCGATCTTATCTAATCATGAACAAGAGTATTA